>JAWQUT010000308.1:332698-387910 GCA_033807755.1 Ellobium chinense | reverse complement strand
TGTGTGTGTGTGTGTGTGTGTGTGTGTGTGTGTGTGTGTGTGTGTGTGTGTGTGTGTGTGTGTGTGTGTGTGTGTGTGTGTGTGTGTGTGTGATTGTGATTGGGAGTGAGACAGAGAGAGACGGACTGGAAAATGGGAGAATACGTTGTACGATGCATAGATGACTAGTTGTGTTATGAGGGCGGAGGGGTTAATTGGAGACTTTGGGCATGGTACTGTCAGGGGTGGAGTTGGATAAAAGTTTTGTACGCTGTATTTTGGTGTTTTTTTGTTTTTTTTTTGAGTGTTTTGTAAAATATGCCAATGTACAGTAATGATCCTTTTTTGTTGTTTGTTTAGTTAAATTGTTGTAGTTGGTGTTTGTGTGTGTATTATGATAGACTATTGATGTTTTTGCCAATGTAATGTTTTTTTTGGCCCATGGCCTAATAAAATATTCCTTCCTTCCTTCCTTCCTTCCTTGTATTATAAGTGTATTCCAGTGTATACCTTATCACATTGTTTTGTCTTGGTTTAAACACATTTTCCATACAATTATGCATTGATGTAGTCTACACAGAATGGTCATGTGTCTGTTCCTGTATCTATTTAATCAAAATTTATGTTTTGGTCATTGTGATTTGTTTGGTGTTGAGCATTTCTATTGGGATAAGTCAAAAATCCCNAAAAACCCCCCCCCCCCCAACAAAACTGACACTTCATGGCATGTTAGTACAGTTACTTCTCATGCAGAATGACCATTCTCAAAGCAAAATCTTATGATTAATTTGCAGTTAAGAAATAGATTTGAGTATCTTACAATACTGGAGACAAGGATCCCTTCCAAAGCTTAATGCTCAAAAATCAAGCCCATTAAACATGCCAGAGGAAAAAAAAATATGGCAGGTGATATTTTGCATGGGGTTGGAGACCAAGTGGGGTCACAAAATAATAATAATGTAACAGAGCATGTTAAAAAAGACCTCTTCAAAAACTGTGGGGTATTTTGTTCTTTATCTCTGTTAGTGTCAAATGTTGCAAACATTTTGTTTCAACCGGCATCACTTTGAAAGTGCTAGAAAATTGTTTAGAAAATGATATCAGAAAGAAATTCATATGTAAATTCAAATCTCTGCAACTGATAGTGAGTTCACAGGCTGCTTCTTATAATTATATAAAAGGTAGAAAGAGCTAGAAGGCCTTTTCACACAGAGCTTGGTCCAAGAGTTACCTTTCATTTTTAGAAAAATTTCCATTCCAATGACATGTTTATAGATTTGCGTATGGCACTTGTGAAGAGACCAATCAAAACATGAGGCCCATAGGCCCTGTAAACGATATGTGAAAACTGCCCTAGTGGGCAAGAATGGACAAAGTTCTCAGCTAGTGTAGTTTTCATAATTTGCATCTCTATTCTTGTTTTCAGGAGGATTTCCAATTGTGCCGCATACCTTAAAAACATTAAATAACGCCAATAATTCTTCTACTAACCATGGCAAATTTCCAATTTTTTTCAGGAGGACTTTCGAATGAGACTCACACCTGATGTTCCTGTCTTGACAGACATTAGGTTAGGGACTTACCCCGACTTATGCTCCTGTCTCAATGGGTACTAGGGTTATGGGTAAGGTTAGAAGAATAAGATTAGGGGTAGGTTTTGGGTTCTATGAATGGGCATGAGTTCTGGTTAGGGACATGAGTCTCATTCGGAATTCCTTCCTCCATTTTCTAAGTAAGAATTCTGATGACCATAAATGACAGCATCAATACGTTAATGATTTTTCTCTTGTGTTGGCTACCAGGCATATTACGAAAATTCTTCCTTGTTTTCACGTCCATTTTGCTCTAACTCTAATCAGTGTTATGGACAAAATAATCAATAGATCTTGATCTAGTGGCTATCTCGAAGGACAGCACCGCAACGATAATGACACAGTTCATTTAGTCATAGACAAGTCATGGACTAGATCGATAATTCGACTAAATCGGTGCTGTTGTTAGAGAAAGCCGATCTAGTCTAGACTAGATTCTAGTCTAGAACCTCATTACCTGTGCTTTCATTTCGAGATGAAAATGAAAACTATGAGCAAATCAAAAACGTGTTCCACAAACAGTGGATTTACCAAAAACAAATCATGGCATTCAGATTCAATGAACATGAATTTTGTGTTCATACATGCCCTCCCTTATTCAGCATTCGGGAGGAATTCCATATGTGTGCCAGAAAGATTTCCGCATGCAACATACCGATCCAACAACATTCCCTAACCCTAACCAAACCTAACCCAGGGTCAGGGTTAGGGTTAGGGTTAGAGTAGGGTTAGGGTTAGGATGTGTTGCTGGTTCGGTGTGTTGCATGTGGAAATCTTTCTGGCACACATATGGAATTCCTCCCCAGCATTGTGAAGGAAAGTCTAATCTGATAATCATGTCGAATCGTGCCCTTTTTTTAAACTAAGCCTTTAACAGTTTAACTAGAGTGACTGTACCAGTCATCAGCGTAGACCAGTCATCGGCGTACTATGGAGTTTTGGCCTCTGAACAGCAAAACTTCGCGAAACTTTCGCTCAGCTGTGAGAAAACTCAATCCGTCCGCTATATTTGTGTGATGACGTCGCGTGCTCGTAGCAGACGATGACTCTTGATTGTTTGCAGACGATATATTCTAGCAACAGGTAGGACGTTGCCGATCATTGCATTCGGGGAAAATTTAAAATATCTTCAAAACTACCCAATATTTGCCTATAAGTTTCATACAAAGTGTAGAAAAATATGTCATCTGTGGTAAATACCGAAACTTTAGCTTGAATATTAAATTATTGCATTGGAAAAAAATATTTTTCTACCCTTACCTTCCCACCGGACCCATGTTCGGCGATCGGAGAGTGTCCGTCTCATGTGACACTTTCTTTGTGAGCACCGTATTTACCATAATAAAATATCACAAGGGAGCCGTCATTGCTTTTTTTGGGAGATAAATTGCATGACGTAAGTAAGGTGATTCCTATGTAAATTTGAGCAAAGGGGTTTTTAGAAACGCTCATTATATATCCCCCAATCCATGGCATCGCTGCTTTTTAATAAAAAATTTTTTTTTGCATTATTTACGCGATCAGTGAGGGTTTGTGGAGTTGAAATCATTAACAAAGTTCATAAAATTTAAATTCATGTAATATGATCTATTTTATGTCCGTATGATTATAAAGTCTGCCCCTTCAACTTTATTTTATTATATTTATTTCTTAAAGTTCAAAGGATATGTTGACATTGGTGATTGGAGTTAATATTTCTTTGTGAACTAGCTACATCTCCTCAACTGTTATGCAAACTCAACAACTGCTGCCGTCTTTATTGTCGTAAATGAGGAGAAGGGAAGGTTTGGTGTTTGTTGTCTGTTGATGTTGATGTAGATGAAAATGAAGGTCTTTGACACCTATTGTTTTTTCTTCTTTTAGCCCTATTAACATTTTGCGTTATTCTAAATATACGTACCACTGTGATTTGGGGAAATTTCTTCTTTGGAGGTTAAAGTACTTCTTTTGCCCGATCTTTTAACGGGAAGAAAAAGGGGGGTCAACGCCCAAAATTTTTCATAAATGTCTTTTGAAAAAGATCACCTCAAATTCTGATTTGGTCCCCAAATTTTCATTTGGCTGGTTTTGACCGCGTGCGAATACATAGGTCTACACATTTTATTTTTTTATCTAGAAGGCTCAAATTGTACCTGAAACTTCAAAATTGGATGCTTTATTTAGATCACAGGTCATTTTACACATTTCTACACCCTAACACTGGCTGGCAGGGCCCCAAAAAAGGGGGATTTTATAGATTAGCGGATTAATTGGGTTGTACACTATGAGTGATTTGCCCTTCTAATAGGTGTCACAAACCTGAAGAGCAGCGGGGAGGCAAGCTTGGCTATGGGCTTTAGCCAACTCGAACCTCAACGGGTCAGTAGTTGTTATGAACAGACGTCAGGAACGCAGCCGTGTAGAGTGGACGACATCAAAGTTCAATCATATGTAGTGCAGATAGATTATTTTAACATCAGTCACAGCTTCCAGACTACCAGCCGACCTCATGGAGGAGCCCCGAAGGAGCCAGACGTGGGCTCGACTGCGCTGAGGCATAGATTCCGACTAAAGCCAAACTTGTACTCAAAACCAGACTAACTCAAGGGGAAAATGGTGGGAAATATAACATAATTACATGGACATATCGGAGAGCTACTACGTCAGAGGCCTCTAACCTCATGTTTTGATGCACCACTTTGGCACTGATATGGAAAAAATGGACAATGAGTGAAAGGTTGATGGAGGCTGGCAGAGTAGTTGTGCAAGTTACATCAACATGTCATACATCAAATTGTAGGGTATAGCAAGATAAAAAAATTGTACAGATCATCCCAAGTCATTAGAAAACTGATAACTAGAAAACATGGTTTAAAGATGCTGAGAGGCAGCTTACCTACTTCTGTTGCATAACATTAAGTGCCAATAACTCAGTGAAGAAATAACTGTATGCCATAAATAAAGGTCCAAATGATTTGTCTCATACAGATGCTTCAGTGACTTAAGTTTGATGGATGCAATTTTAGTGGTTACTGAGAAAATTACAGCTGGGTGCTGGCATGAAAGCACAAAGTTACTACATGATGCACCACCAGTACCTCTCCAAGTTCATATATGCACCATCCTTTGGTATCCCTAGGCCATCCCTTTCTTGCACACAACAATTGAACAGATCAACATGGACATTTATTCTCATGTGTTTTATGTTAATTTTGTTCTTGAATGATTTTTTGTCTTTTTTTTTTCATTGTTTTTGACAAAGCAAAAGATGTAGCAAATTGTAAATAATCAGGGTTGAAAATTATAATGAATGGTCCCTAGTATATTTGTTCCTTGACCGCCCGGAAATTTCCTCCGTTCTCATCATAATGGCGGCGCAGTGCGCATCGGCCTTCGATTGGTAGTACTTACCTGAGGATAACTTTGCAAATAATGAACACAATCAAGCAAAAACTGGCAAGTGTACCTAATTTTTATTGCACTTTATGATGTTTAAACTAGTAATTGCGCGCAAGTCCTGGATTTTGTTTCAAAGCATACGCCGATGACTGGTAGCGTTTGGCCCCAAAATGACCCTGATCGCACTGCTATTCAAAAACGATATTTTAAATAATATCCGTGTAGAATGAATGCCAGTAACCTCACAGTTTTAGGAGCAAGGATTAATACTATTATAAAATCTAGGGTAAAGATATTCATTTCTTACTCTGTTTGCTGGAGATAAAAAAGAGATGTTAAAATACGCCGATGACTGGTACAGTCACTCTAGACTAGTCTACTCCTCAACTTAAACTGTTTAAACAAGCACTGAATACTGAGTGGGATTGCAACGGGATACATCCTCTTTGGTTACCCTTTTCATCCACGAGAAATGAGACTTGCATCAGTGTGTAAAACAGACATAATGGAAAGAGAACAGACTGGATCTATCAGTAGAAAATGTCAAAGCACTTTCTCGTAAACAATTCAGACAGATCATGAAGAAAAGACAAAACGGAAGTCATACAAGTATTCGAATTCCGTTTTCAACGATAAAAGTAGAAAACGAAATTAAATGTAGATAATAAACATAGGATATCTTCGATTTTTGTGTAGTAATCTGACTTTAATTCATTGAATCGTAGTGAAAATATTCAACACAATTTTTAGGCATAAAATAGTTTGACTATAACATATAGGCCTATTATATTAAAATGACAAAAGGGAATTTGAATCGAAGGATGGGAGATATAACATGAAAATTTTAATTAACAATTCATCCAACTTTTTTATTTACAAGTTGAAAAATGGCGACGTCCATTGGTTTGACATCCGACGATGTAGGCCTAGATCCAGGCGGAGAATCCGATTCATCGGATTCAGAAGGAGATTTGGTTCACTTGTCATCATGGTCATATATATTCAGGTCAATGAAAGAGCTGTTGAAAGCTGGGGAAATAATTGATTTAGCCACTATTTACAAATCTGCAAATCATGCATGCATTTACGGAGACCCCGTGAGCGCATTGGACTTCTTTTCACTTGCTTTGACTCGGTCCTTGGAAGAACACTATTACCTCGCCCAGCGATCCGCGCAAAGTAGAGACACAGTACCGAATACCAGCAATGTTCCACTGAACAGAAGGTTTTTATGTCAGGCGATGAGTCTGTGTAAACACTTACAATTTGATGAACTTTCTGAGCCATTCAAAAGAAAGCTGAAACTGGCACTGGACAACATTACTCAGAAATGTGATGTGTTGTCACTAATGAATGTCCATGTACTCTGTGGCGCTGCAGCATTATATTTCAGGTAGAACTATATGAGGATTATGTCTTATTGTTTACCTAGTGACTTATCATCGTACCATTGAAGACCTATAAAAGTATGATTACTGTGACTGTGTTAACTGTGTAAAACTGTTTTCTCCAGATTGGAATTAGGGGAGACATTCACCCCTGCCGCCCCTGGCTATAAATTTGAAGGGAAAAGGAAGTAGAAGGAGTTTTCATAAGTAATGCAAACTCTGGAGAGCAAGAAAGAAAGACAAATCAGTGCTTGTTCAATGTTTTTTTAGAGGGGGATTTTAGAATTTAAGAGGGGAATTGTCTGATCGCGTGGTCTGGAGAAAACACTCTAGGATTAAATATTCATTTATTATATGGCAGGTTTCATAAGAGTAAGGACAAAGTTCCACAGTCAAGTTGAAGTTATGCACCATCAGAACTTGTCTATCTAACTTTCTAAGGAAACAGAATTTGATGATAGCATGATACAGCTCCACAGAACATGTATGGCTTCTAATGACTGATCTATCTTTCAAGCAAATTGTTTTTAAAAGATGTTTATGTGTTGCTGTGTCAGAGGGTCACTATTTTGTCCTATCATTACATGAACCACACATTACTTCATGTATTTTTCTTTAACGAATAACACACACCTGTAGCTCCATGAATTTCTTTTTACAAAAGTTTGTATGACCCATGTATTCTACGCATAATTTGAACTGTTTTCTTGCATTAATTTACATATCAAAATTCAGAACACTTCGTCCAAAATCACATATTCATTTCAGAGACAAAACTGTGTTATCAAAAGTTTGATCAGCTCAAGAATGACATTTACATAGTCTATAACAATTATTAAAGACAAAAACTGCAATTTACCTGTAATCTGAAATTTATTGAATTGCAAGTTTCTTATGACACAGATACAAAATATTTATGACGTATGTGATGATGAAGCAAAATCAAGGGCCTTCATACAGACCCTCACATTTACATCGATAATTAAAGGATCATAATTTTGTTTAAACTTGCCTATAACTAAAATGGATTGCAACACATAATTATTGATAAATACAAAGCAATGCATGTTTCCTTTGTGGCACAAAATCCTGTCAAATTCAAGCCTGCAAAAAAAACCCTGGTCTTTTACAAATTTACCAGTTTATGTAGAAAAACAGTACAAAATGACAACCTCAACTTACTGGTGGTTGTTGACTTTGTGGTCTATCAATATAATAGGTAATTTGTAACGTGCATGTTAGTGTCGAAAGCAGAAGAAATTCCGCAAGGGTGAAACTCAGGTCATAGAACTGATTTTAAATTCCATGTCTGCACAGTTTTGTGTTTTAAATCTCAGTTTATTTTATGTTGGTTTTTCTACCATTTCCATCCATAATATATGCTATTGTTAATAATTTATTATGGATTTGAAATAAAAATTACAGTTAATAACTGCCAGATCGATTCATTGCTTAGTAAACATCTCTTTGTTTGACTCCTCAGGCAATGCTATCATTTCACATGGCACATTTAAGTTTTAATTGCTTAGGCCAGTCACTGACCCAGTGGTCTGTTGTAAATAAGATCACATGCTTAGGCTCTTTTGTCATATTTTGTGTGCGGCAGGGCGCACATCCCACATGGGAATTCATACCGATTAAAATTCTGAGACTGCAATATAAAAAGAGTGAATTTCATTCATTCGTTCGTTCATTCATTCATTCATTCAACCATTTATTAATGTTTTTGTATATTTACCCCCAATCATTAATTCTTTCATTTATTTACTCATTTAATCAGCCATTCACTAATTTTAAGTTTGTTCAGTTATTCCATCATTTAGATTATATGTTATTTGTTATTATTATTCTTTTTATCATGGACAGCTAACAGAAACAGTGAACTTGCTGTACAGTTTTGACACAGTCAACCAAGATCTCTATACTTTTGTAGCAGCGATAACTTGATGAGGCACAGATGTATAATAGGGAGCTAGGGTTGATCAGTCAGCTGCCTCTCAAATCACTTGCTTGTCGATGTCAGTGAATAACACAATATCCTTTGACACTGAAGAAAACGAAAGTTTATTCGCAACACTGGCACAAGAGAGCCAAACAAGGCTTACCAAAAAATAGTAATGCTATGCGACATTTAAGCTTTCACTTTTCCCATACCCACACTTCAAACACTCATGCCCTTAAATATATTTCTTCATCGAACTTCGAATCATGTATATGATTATTTTCACTAGTCATTTTCAGCTCCTTACGATACTTATCCAGGCTTATAGTTTAAGCTGCAAGACAAAAAGTGAGAGTGAGTGAGTGAAAGAGAGAGAGAAGAATGCAGATCCTTTACAGACAACATGTTTAAATGAAGAGATCACTAACAAAGGAGATCAAAACCATTATTGACACTGAAGTTAAAATGCAGAGCAAATGTGCTACTTTTTAAAAAATATTGAAACAGCATTCCACATGAACAAAAGATTAAAATAACCATACATTACCATTGTTTTTCTTTCTGTCCATTCAGTCTTTCTTTTACCATGTCAGGTCAAGGTGACTGTAGCCTTGTTTACAGTTTGTCTTCTATTGTAAACTTCTGCCCTGTAGTCTTTTTAAAATTTCTCCATCTTGTTCACTGTAGCAAATGTTAATATTGTTCAGTATCTCAAAGTAAGGAATGAAATATATTTACAGCACTGTCAAATTAATAATTTAAAAAAACCATACGTCACCATTGTGGTTTCACAGATGTGGAAGAGAGCTCAAATGTAGTGTTTTGCAGATATATTGCAGGTTTCATTCTTTATCTTAACTTTTCAGGATGGGACAACATCACAAGGCATTGGAACTGTCGGGTAGAGCTGTGCAAATGAGTCATCATTCCTTATCATCACAAGAGGCATTTGAAAACATCTGCTGTAATATTCTAGAGAGGTGGCACTTTAATATGCTCAATGACAAAGGAAGGAATTATGCATATCAACAGGCAATTGAAAATATTGTCATGAAAACTAAAAGAGGAGTGTCCATCTGTGATGTTGGATGTGGTTCAGGCTTACTCAGGTATGTTTCAGATTTGAATGCCATCTCATTATTTAGAGCAAATTTAGTGAGGAGACTGTGAGCCATCATTTTATTACTTTATGGCCAAGTATGCCATGCTTAGATTAGAATCAGGTAAACTTGCTGTCACAAAAGCTGTCTAGCTGTTGAATGTGAGAATTTCATTCAGTTTCCAAATGTAGAACATTATTTAATTTTGTAGAGTTACACTATAGTTACAGGATGGTCCAGATATCATCACTCCGCTTTGAAACTTTAGAGTCACTGTTCTTGAAACTCAGATTACAAACATGCAAATCTTTTTACTATGTATTAATTGTTGACTGCTTTCACTCAGGTCCTAATTTTCATTGGTCATTCCCATTGACCAGAAATGGAGATGAGCATCTGAGCTGAAAAAATAAATTACTTTTAATAGCCTTTTAGCCCTTGACAAGTAAAGTATTTTGCTATGTCTTTTCATTTGACCCACCCTCATGAAAACCCACTTGGGGCTTCAAACACTTTCCAGAAAACTAGGGTTAGTTCCCTGGCAGGTCCCATCTCTTTCCAACCCATGACCCAAAATAGTGTTATTTTAATTTAACCTACACTGGCCAAAGAAATGACAAATGCATTAGAACAGGCCACAGCTACTCATTAGGCCCATGGGAGGGTGAAAAAAAAATATCTTTAACAATATATCATCCTTAGCAATGAGTCCAGCCCAGCTGATTTCAATAGTAATGCACATGTGTAACCATCGGCATTTTATGGTGGTGCTGGAATATCTCCAATAAAGGAAAATGATTGTGCCCATAGTCATCCAATTAACTTCACAAATGTGATAAATTTTCTGAAGACTGAGGTTTTTTTTTTTCGTTGGCCGAAAACTTTCAGAAGGGCAGTTTTGAGTCTCTATGAGGAAAAAAAAATCATGACCAAAAATATCGTGAAAATAATAAAATTTTAAGAGATTAAAATTAGCATTATCAAATTAATAAAAAAAAACAAATTTGAAAAAATGAAATTAGAAACTGTTCATGAAATGCAAAAATATTGGTTGTCCTTAGTCATGCCCATCATTTGGCTCTTGTTTTTTGCTCTGAATGAAATTAAAGGTCTGAAAGTGAAATCCACATTTAAGGCCTTCCTTTTTTTTTTTTTTGCATATACATGTAACCGTTCAGAACTGGGATTTCAAACCCTCCTTGAAAATTCAAACACAAAAAAAATAGTAATAATTGCAAAGATACTGAAATTCAAATGTTTAAATATTTAATGTAAAGAATAAAAAAATAAATTGTGTGTACTTCTTTTTCTCTCGATTTTCCAAAATGGGTATAAAATTACACTATACAGAAATTTTTGATCACTTCTCTTATGTCAGTATGGCCAAACAAAAATCAGTAAAGCTATTTACCTTATTTACTTGGAAAATGAACTGGAACAAGAATAAAATGGGTCATTGCCTTCTGCAGCTGCGATATCTCTTTTAGGTATTAGCTCTTCATATATTTTTATGCCATAACAAAATAGGATGGTGATTGTGGGATCTTTTTGAAAAATTATTTCTAGAAAAGTAATGAAGCAGTGGTAATGATATGTGGAGAGAATAAATCTAACATGTCCATTTTTAAATTAAAAGCGTTTTTTCATATTTTTTTTTTCTTTACTGTTTGTGTTACAAAATTTGAAAAAAAAACAAATCTGTCTAGTAATAGTTGCAGGAATGGTAATTTCTTCTCATCAGTTTTATGAATAATTCTGTTGAAGGTTTGTAACACTGACCTTCTCAGACTCCACATCTTTGTCTCTAGCGTTATAAAAATATTGTAGAACTTTAATTTTTATGTTGAATTTCAGTCTCATGGCAGCTAAGCAGGACAACTGTTCGCAAGTGTATGCTGTTGAAAAGTCCGATATTATGTGCGATGTTGCCACTGATGTTCTGAGGGCCAACCTCACATCTGACACTGCCGCGAAGGTCAGAGTGATAAACAAGATGTCCTCCGGAATGTCAGTCCCCACAGACATTCCACACAAGTAATGAAAACATAGGGAGTAGGACTGGGGGAGAGAGGATGGATCTAGGGACATTTAAAGAACACCTTATTTACAATACACTGAGACTCATTCATGTCAAAAATGCTATCATGAAACTTGCACTATTCTGAATCATTGCCCAAGTCTTAGAGTAACAATTAGATTGGTCAGTTGGATGTTGCAAAATATGTTTGATACAAAATGTTTTAGGGCATCCTCTTGATTTACATGATACGTGTATTTGAGTGTTTACCATTCTTTTATTTTTTTTAAACATCTTCTGTTACTATTGCCCTTTGAGCAAGGTCTCAACATGCAATGAAGATAACTGTGAGAAGGAATGTCAAGAAAATTCATGTAATTTTCAACATTTGTTACTGACAGGAAGAAAATAGAAGTTATGTCTTGCCATCATTCAGTGTTTTAGAGAGAGGGGTAAGTAAATGACAGTAAAGGATGTCTTTTGGTAGAGCAGGGGAGGGAGGTGCTGATCCTCAGGATATTAGTTATTGTACATTAATGTCAGATCATGGCCTGTAAATATTAAGGAGGGTGGATAGAAATCTGTCAACAGTATAACAGTCTCCTTCAGTCTTCAAAAGTCTAGAAATTGAAGCACCCCTCTTTTCATATAAGTTTTTGTGGTCATTGTTTGTTTATGTCACAGGGATGAGAAATCCCTGAAAATGGAAAAAGGCATCGTTTATTCTCCATTATCCTGGATCAGTGGGACATTTATGGAATCATACCTGGAAAATAGATATAAAAAGGCATCGTTTATTCTCCATTATCCTGGATTAGTGGGACATTTATGGAATCATACCTGGAAAATACATATGCGATCTCAATGGATCAGTGTAGATCAAAGTATCCGTGTGATGTTGATGGTATATAGCCTCCCATTTTAAAAATTGGCCTTAACAAGCCTAAATGACAAGGCCTCCTTCATAACAGCCAAATCCCATGAACAATAAGAATTTTGTGTTAAGTAGAAGATTGTGCTCTCATTTCAGCTTGTGGTGTCTGTATACCTGTATCGTATGAATGATTCTAAATTATCCTGAAGAATGTTTTCTATCATGTGAGGACCCCGGCTTCATAAGAGTGTTCAGCAAGTATGCACACTCTGCAAGTAATGTCTGTCAAAATGATATATACACACATTTTGCAGTGTAAGGGGAAATTAAGTTCTTAAGGGTCATGAGCACTGTGACAGAAAAGTGCAGTTTCCTCCAGACACAGCAGGATTTAAGAATTGTATGAGGCAGTTAATGATCTGTTATCTTACCCTGAAGGCCTGGATCATTATGACTATCTTGAAATTTTAAATTTGTTTGTTTAGTCTAATGATAATTAAATTGATTTAACAGGGTGGACATTTTAGTGACAGAGACATTTGATGCAGGACTCTTTGGAGAAGGAATTCTACCCACCCTGTGTCATGCTTGGTCTGTTCTGCTGAAGAATAATGATTTGGAGGTAATGAGTCGGAAAGATATGAACCTAGAATCTTGTGTCTCTGTTGAGGGAAGAATTTGGCGCAGCTACAGTATATTAACAAACATGAGCTTGACTGTTTGAGTCACTCGTTTTTAAAAAATTGAGACCTGGTGATTTCAGTCAAATTTTCATTTGACAGCAATTAGAAAGAATGGGCTGACATAGCCATCTCAGGCAAATAAATATCTGCTCAGGGGATCCTGCTGACAATATCCCTATTGCTAGTTGGCCATTACAGACAAGTGGTTGCTAGTGAATGAGCCAGTGTATTAAATTCAGTCAGATGAATGTCATTATAATATAAGTTATTTAATGAAGTGGCTTGAGGGATCCCAGTGACAGTGTCCTTACTGCTAGGTGGCCATTACAGGCAAATGGTTGTTAGGCTAGGATTAACTGTTTGGCAAGTCCTACTAATCAGAAAGGAGCTACATGTAATTTATCAATTTTTTTTTTTCTTTTTAATGATATATGCTCGGTTATGACTGATTTTATTTTAAAAAATACATGAAGACCCTATAAGTCAGATGTTGGTGGGAGGAATTAACTGTGAGAGATCCTGAAATGGTCTCATGATTTGATGATTGTTGAGAGATTTGCAGGTTCGTTATTAATTTTTTCATTACTCTTCTATCATGACTTACTCCAAGTGAAAACTGTGGCAGCAGTGTCAGCTATTGATATGATTGCTTTCTTTCTGTTTTCACAGAAGGGACATGTAATTCCAAGTAAGGCAGAGTTATATATACAAGCCATAGAATCTGACTATATTCTTAGAGAGCACAGGTAAGTCAATTTAGTATCTGGGCTGGCAATTTTTTTATCACCATTTTACAATCTGCTACCGAGTGATAAACTGATGAAGAGAGATTTCCATGCTGACACAAGACTGTCAGGATATTATATGGTTACTTTGCATGTGGATAGCAATGGACCAAGGGGAGATATTACATCACCTCAGTTTATAAATGTAGTATGTCCATTTCTTTAATCTTGAGACCTCACAAGGGTGCTTCAATTAGGGTTAAGACAGGGTTAGAGGTATTTTTGATTCCTGGACTTGACCACTTCCAATTTTGCTAGCACAATGAAATTTGGACACTGAAAAGCAGCATTATTTTCATGAAGATTCCCTAAGTTTAAAAGTGATGACTTCGGTGTTGACTGATTTGTAGGCAGTTAAGAAAAAGATTCTAGAGCAGTCAGCACTGGCTGGTGTTTTAAGGAGATATCTTAAAAACTGTCAGTAACATTTATTGCGATTAATTCTGGATGGCTGTTTAACAAACCCTGGCTGGCATGTGAAGCAAATATGACCATAGGAGGTTATGTTTGAACTGTTTTAGGGAATTTACAAATGGCTAATAAATTTTTTAAAAAGCAGAGATTTCAGAAAGACCCTCAACATAAATAACCCATAGCTTAATTGGCCAAGATGTCCCACCTCTGTCAAGGAAAGTGATCATATTATCTACACAAAAATTGAGAAGGATGTAAAAGTTTCATCAACTATAACAGTTTCTTTTTTATTTTTGATGCAGATGGGTTGTCCAAAGTGGACCCCATTATGTTTTGGACATCCACCAAATGGGCTAGAGCATAAAAATTTGCAAAAAGAGTGGTTGAAAAACTGTGAAGCCAGATCTCCAAAATACATACACAGTACTGAAAATAAACATGCATATTTGATCTATGAATTTGATCAAGAAACTGAAATTTATCCAAGTGCACCAGTCGCAAATGGATGATCACCGACATATAAAAATTGGGTGGTTGGTGTGTGTGCGAAACATCACCTGTTCGTTATCTTTGTCGGTGTAAATATCATATCAGTATTGGACTGTGGAATATACCATGGTTATCAGTTCTTTGACAGATTTGTACCAGTATTATTCAAAACCGGGATGGTAAAACATCTTGTCGACTCCTGAAGTGCCGACTGTTGAGTCACACTAATGCGACTGTCTGCACAGTTACTAAATTGAAACATTTTTATTTCTTTAAAAAAAGTGAAAACTCTGTACCCTCTGCTTTCTTCTGTATAATAAAATGCCTCAAGAGTTTTTTGTTATATGATGTGAAATAAAAAATTAAAAGGAGGCAATCTTACAGCCCAGACTTTGTCATAGTATATTTACCTTGACCTCTGCAGAGTGACAAAACAGCTTTTAGAGACAGTTCAGAACAATGAAACTTTGTCATCAGAAGAAATACCTTGAAATACTCAGAAAATTTCATGTTTCCAGCACAGTTAAAATTGGTTGAATAAATAGAAGTAAAATGTGACCCATGTATTTTCATCAGTCACAGAAATGTAGACGGTGACTAACTACAGAGTAGGACTTTTTTTTAGGCTGATAATTACCTGGGAAGTGAGGACAGTTCACAGTATTATTTACATTCCTTCCTCAGTTTGAGAGTGTAAGAATTCATCAAGAGTGTGGCTCAGAATTGCATGGATATACAGTTTGATAGATTCTCATTGTGCCTTCTATTTATTTTGCGTTGTTGCAATGAGGTTTAAATCCAGCATCAAATACAGTGAGATGTTATAAAAGAGATGGCAGCAGGTTTTAAAAGTAGTTACCAAACACAGGGGCAAAAGTTTTCCATAGCTGGTTCTATCATTTTAAACCTGTAAGATTTGCCAGTCGCAGTTAATATTCATTGTTCAGTATACATTAGATTTATGCAACTTGCTGCATGTCATTGATTGGGAGGAGAGGGGGCAGTGACGCTCTGTGTTTTGTAAGTACGCCTTAATGACTGTATATTTATCTGTAGGTTCACTGGCACCTTTAGAGATCTCGACATCTCAAGCCTGCACATTTATAGCGCAGTAGGTTTCTGTGATTCTGAGCCCTATACAACTCATGACTTGAAATATCTTCCTGGAGGCCTTAAAACCTTGTCTGAACCCATTAAATGTATGGATGTGGACTTCAATGATCCAATGGTGAGTAAAATTCAAAATAAATGTTCTCAAAAACAGGCATGGACAAATCATACTCTAGTAAACTGTCTCATAAACAGGCTTGTGCAGATTCCACCAGAACTGGAATTCAGTTCCAATTCCAATCCTTGCTAAACATTGGAATTAAATTCCAATTCCACTTCAAAATGTGGAATTGAAATCCAATTCCCAATTCCACCTTGACAGATGGGGTTAATTCCGTTGCAATTCTTTCGAACCTCTCAAGACTCGAGAAGGTAATATGACATTATTACAAGTTCAAACATACAACTCCATGCACAATTTACTAAGTGGGATAAGGATGAAGTGACTATTTTAAATCAAAACTAAAAGTGCAATCCCGTTACAACAGCTCCTTAATATTTACTGCACAACATTGAAGCTTTAAAACCTTACTAAAGATCTTGAACAGACTCAAGAATTCATATAAGAAGAAAGTGGCTGTGCAATATTTACTAATATCGTAAGATAAACAGGGTTGTGCTAATTCTTTTAAAAGTGGTTTTCATATCTTCAACCAAGATCATGTTCAAATTGATACTAAGATCCGACACCAATACCTTGGGGCAGACTAGTTTTGAAATCCAATTTCCAGTACCAGGATTTTGAAAGGAATGAAATACTAATACCACTCAAGATCGAAAAACTTTCCCACGGATGCAAAAAGGGCATTAGATTAATGGTATTTTGGGGCTAAATAGAGTACAAGATTAAAAGTTTTAGAGAATAAGATTGCCAAACCAAGAATATTTACTTTATTTCACTGATCTAAATGCAGTGAGGAAAACATCCTCCTTATGCTTCAACCAAGTTGATATGATGGTGTTCTAACACAAGCATTGCCACCAAAGCATTTCACACACACTAGCCTCTGTATACGACCCTAGGCAGTTAGACCTTGAGGCCGCCTTGCAAGCCTGATCCCAAGAGGCAAGCTGATCATCTCCAACAGAGTGCTCTCTTAGATTGAGATGATGCGTAATCATTGAATCCTGAAATTTTTTTTGTCCGTGCGTTTGCATGCCCCATGATACCATATGATGTCACGTAGGACTGCCTAGGAAGGCGAGTCAGATGTCAGGACAAAGTAGGCTCCTCCCACAAATCAAGAATGGCAAATGTGCAAGGCGCCCCTTCTGTCCTTCATTTCGCGCAGATGCACCTGGTCGAGTCTACCTGTGGGTCTGTGGTCATTACTTTATGCCTTCAATTCACTGCCTCATTGCCAGCAAAGTTTAATGTAATTTCTTTGGCAAATTTGGGCTTAGTAATAAGAAATCCACAGAGTTGTTTCTTTCAAAATCTATTGTTGTTGCAGGGACTTTCCTCTTTGAACAAGGGCAAATCTCAGAAAGTGTCTTTGAACATGAACAAGAGTGGTAGACTGGATGCCATTGTGTTGTGGTTCTCCCTTTATCTAGATGAATCAGTGGTCCTCTCCACTCATACAGACTGCTACAGATGTTGGGATCAGGCAGTCTTTCCTGTGTGTCCCCTCAGAGTGGCAGAGCAACCATTGTCACGAGGTAAATTTATCCTGACTTCCTATGTTTATTAATTCATGCCCAGGCCATAATTAGCACTATTACACTATTTGAGGAGGAGGGGTGAGATGGTGTTGGGGAGGGAGGATTGAGGGACAGGGGCGTCCACTGAGTACCCAAGGAGCATTACTCTGGGAAAATTTGCAATAAAAGCAATATTGGAAAGACCAAGAAAACCTCTTCTGAAAATCAAAGGAGGTGGAAGGGTGATAGGATGATAGCATCATTCTGTCATGGCTTTTTTCATCAGTGATAGATGTAATTTCATTCATTTACTTCTTAGTCAGTGACATAAAGTAGTGTACTATTAATCCATAGATACAATAGTAACATAGATTCATGTTTCAGGGTCCTGATAAGATAAGGTTTCAATCATACCTTGGACATTTGAACATACCTGTTTGCATTATTGTGTCTTGTTTCCCCACTTACTACATATTCATTCAGTTGTCAGTCAGTGAATATGCATAACTGTTACATGTAATGTTAGCCGTAAGTAGTTTTTTTGAAAGAGAAACCAAGTTTGTAACTTTTACAATCAGTTTTTGGTGCATGTTGTCATGTTGAAAGGGAATATTCACCAGACGGACCTGTAACAATAGTCAAAGTGAAAGTTGCTGAAGCGTGAATGCCTGTCACAAGACAGGTACACACTGATTTCTGGAACTAGATGAGGAAATTAACTGAAGATACCCAATAACAAAATTCACTGATAGGTTTGCTTGAAGCTCTTTCTAGATAACAAAAATAACATCCTATAATTTTACCTCCCTTTTCATTTATGTCAGGGTCAGAGGTCAGTATGAAGGTCCATGCTGATGACACTGTTAATATTGCCCAAAGGGTTGAGGGGGGAAGATTGTGCATGGCAGTGACAGCAATCTCCAATGCCAGTGAAAGTCCAGTGCATTTTGGACAGTTTCTTCCTGCCGTGGATGGGGATATTGTTGCAAAGGTACAATAATTTGGGACCAATGATAGTTTACACTATACACAAAAACTTGGAACCAGAGGGTTCAAATAGTCTAGTCTTGCATGTGCAGATGTTTGACTGATCTTTGTATGGCATTACACTTCTTTGTTTACAAACTCTGAGAACATCTCATAGACTGGTTATGATATCTATATCAACAATGCTGCTACAGGATTTTCTTTTCACAGTTTTGTTAGTTATTTAGTTTTTGTAATGTGAGCTCAGGATTTTCATGAGAATTATGCTTTCTTTAATTTACATATACATCACCATCCCCTATTTAGTAAAGTTTACTGTTATTACTGTCAGTTCATCTTCCTCTGTTTACTGCTTTTTGGAAATTGGACACAGGTGGAAATTCAAATCTTCCTACAAAAACTTTAGAAGCAGGGAATAAGTTGTCGCAAAGTTGACCTATGATGGTCTTGCTGTGAACTTCCACCATAGTATTCATATTTACTGTATGTCAGTAACTGGCTGAGCAAATCAAGAGAAACAGTACGTAAGAACTTGATGCAGCACATAAGAGTTTCATCTTTTCATCTTTTCAAACTTCTCTCTGGCACCTACGTGTAACAGAATGAGACAAAGAATATTTCTTATATATATTAATAACAGAGCAACTCCCTGTTCATGTTTCAGCTCGTGAATGACCCAATGGAATGGTGCAATTATGATGTGTATTGTCTGGGAGAATTAGAAATACTCGCCCTAAACAACATGATATGGCAGACGGTCCTGCACAACAGACTACAGGAGCTGCTGGCCCAGGCTAAGAAGAAAAATGGCAACACACAAACCCATTTTATCCACATGAATGATGGGTTTTCCCCTATGTGTCTCCAGGTGGTTTACTTTTTCATATTCTTAGATGATCATTGATGGCAATAGTCTTTCATTTGCTCTTTTACAGAGCTGTCCACCTTGCAAGCAAGATTGCAAAAAACCCTCATTAAGTTTTCATAGGCGGATGGCACAGCCTGGGTGATGAATCATTTAATTGTTGCTTTTTTTATGTCATCACTGGCCTACAGGAATCATTTGCTATTTAGAGCAAGGTTTTGAATATTTTATGTGTTGCATAATGAAGCTTCAGTTCTATATCTGTTTGCTGTTTTGCTTTGAATTAAATTGCAGTTTTGACATTTCATTTGAGGTGTTCTAAGGCAAATGCCTTTCTGCAATGAATAATCAGTTGCTTTCTTTTCCTTTTCATTTCAGGCTTTACAGCTTGGTTACCAGCACTCAATAACTTCAGCCTACATCCCACCACACAAAACCTTACTCTGCAAAATAGCAGCCAAGAACAACATTGACCTCAGAAGAGTCACTATTTATGAAGAAGAGAGAATGTATGCATCACTTGTCATGCAAGATGCTGTAGAGGCACATGAATCTGGCCAACCAATGACAACAGCTGTCTCTGCCCATCCACATTTACATCAGGAATCTTTTGTGCCTTTACCAGGGCAGTCAGGGGCCAGTGGTGAAGCAGAGGTATCATTATCTTGTGAGGAAGGATCCCAAAATGCAGCTGGGCTTGACAGGAAGCAGGAAAATGATGCCATGATTACATCTGGATTGTTATCAGGGACATTGCCACATATTGAGATGAGCGCTGTTGCACTGTGTGATATTGTGGATGGTCATGGTCGTTTGTCTGAATCACTGTTCAATATTCTCCAAGTAACAAGGTAAACTTGTCTTGAAGTACAGTGAAACTCGAATATAACGAGCACGAATAAAACGAGTTCTCGCATGTACCGACAGGGTCCGTACAGAAGTCTGGAAGTCTGGAAAAAGTCTGGAAAACGATTTTTCCATTTAAGTCTTAAAAAAAGTCTGGAAAACGGGGTTTTTTTAAACAATCCAGGCAAAAAGTCTGGCAAAAGTCTTGAAATTCATTATTGTCGGCGCTGCGATATAATTTTGAAAATTTTTTTCGCGATGCAGTCATTGCATTTACAGTAAAACCTGTCTTCTGCGGCCCCTCCGACGAGCGACCCGCTCCGATCTACGGACACTGTCAGTGTTCACCGACTGTTTTTGCACTGAAACCGATCTCCGATCAGCGCCCCCCTCTGATCGCGGCGTGCGGACACTGATCAAAGAGCCGTCTCTCACTGTGACAAGCGACCACGTGTGCCCTATGCATTTCCCGGGTCGGAAAGCCCAAGTCCCAACAATCACCGCTTTACCTACATCAAAGAGCAGAGGGTATGGCACGGTGACTGTGGTGGTGGGGAGATCAGGGTGGGAAGAAGACCATGTCTCACGTATGCCTACCACAGACGCAATTCTGGTTGCACAATATTACTACGAAGCCCACATTGCCCCCTCATTATTGGCGGCGTTGTAATCGCGACTACCGACTAGTGTAGCCGACACCGGACAGCTCATTCCGTGCTATCAAAATGCTGGGGTCAGAGACAAGTTCAGTATCGGTGACACGTTAAGGTGCCCAATGACGGTGAGTTCAGTTGTTGAGGTGAAGTCCATGCGGGGCCACAAAGCGAAGCGAATCTGCCTTCAGAAGATGCCCTCTTCGGCAGGCAGTAAAATCCACAGAAGGAAAAGACCGCACAAACAACATTAATCTAGCTTTAGAAGTAAAGAAAAGAAAGTCAGGGGAAAAAAAAAACAAACTTCTGTGATTAGAAATAAAGTGCAGTACAGTAATCGGTAGGCCTAACATTGATCTCTGTTGAGAAGGACACTTGGGACTTTGAAAGGACATTAAAAGCAAGTTCCAACCTATCAAATGGAAATGCAACGCAAGTTGAGGGGAAAAAAATCCAGTAAGCCACCCACGCAGGCTCTTTAGTAGAAATTATGCTTTTTCTTCTCTCTTGCCCGAACGCACCCAGACAAACCGGCGCCGCGAGGTGAGTTGTACTCACTGTTCACGCCTAGGCCTAGCGGCCAGAAAAAAAAAAAAAATGGTGATCGGGGGTGGAGGGGAGAGGTAGCCTACATACTACACAGTGTCTCGTAATTGTTATTATACTCTAAGCAAGCGGGAAGGAATCACTTCGTATTTCTGATGAACGGACAGGATTATATTTATAATTTTGCTGCGTGACTAGACTATCCGTGACTGGGTTCTCCATGAATGGGGGAACGGGAATAATTATATAACCTAAGTCAGGATTTCTGCCATCGTTTGAAAACGATAGGTCAGAGACACCTGATCACACAAACTTACAGAATGTCAATAGGATGACAGATATGCCCCAGTTGCAAGCTTACTACTCAGCTATTTCTATTACCAAGAGCTTTTTTGTTCTCTTTTACAAACATTGAGGGATAAACAGAATTATGTAGTTAAATGAGGGCCAAATAAAAGTTGACTGTAAATGGCCTCCAGTGTGCTGTAATAATTCAAACGGTAAAAGAGCTGTATTTTCAAATGTCTGGTCTTTAAATACTGTACATATGCAGTTTGTATTTGTACCATCATATTTGCCGCGTGATATGAGGCTCATAGTATGTGATATGCTTTTCAAGTATAAGCCATAGGAAACATTGTTTACCTCGGTGTACTTGGAGAATCCAACTCTCCCTACGATGAAGACCAACTGTGATGTAGGGACACTTTTCTGATTTCCCGACAGTGTCCCTACATCACAGGTTTTACTGTATTACAATATCGATACTACCCGAAACGCAACCTTTCAGTATCTTATCATATCGTTGATTTTGCTGTTGCCGGGCGGCTTCGGTGCGACCCCAATCGATCGGCTGGGAATCGCCCTCTTGTAGGGGAATTCGCCTTAGTTCGTCATCCCCACAACTGGATAAAGACAAGGATTTACATCTACATGTCATGAGTTGTGGGTCTTGAATTTTGAAATTGAGGTCTTGAAAAGTCTGGAAAAAGTCTTGAAAAAAATTTTCAAGGAGCTGTATTAACCCTGACCGAGCAAAATGAAAATCCCTGTTTTTTTTTTCATTCTTTGTAATAGTAAACTTGCCTTTCATATAACGAGCACAAAATCCGCTAAACATGGCCCTAATGAGGTAACCGACCTCGCAACCCTTTCGTCCGCAATAAAACTTTCAGCGGCGAGGAACTCGAACGCTTAGGCTATGTAACAATTGCCAGCAATAGGCAAGTCTCGCTGTCTCGCTTATGTAATTTACCGGTAGGATTACCGGTACAAACTAGTTGCACAGTAGGCCAAGAAGCGGGGTAGGGAAGGATGCGGTGGAGATGTGACCATGCGACGGGAGGAAGATGGGATTGATATGCTCGGCTAATGATTGGCCAAGCCTGTTGTTTAGGCCAATCACTGCGCTAGGCAATTTTGATTTCAATCATAACAATCACAGAAACGGTGATTACGATCGGCCAGTCATTCGTTTCTCGACTCTCAACATTTGCATTGCTTTGTTTACACCTGTCAATGATGGAATATAGGAAGAGAAAATGTCAGTCCTACGAAACAAAACTAAAAATAATCGAAGAAGTCGAGAGAAAGCAGAAGAGCAAGACAGAAATTTGTCGTGAAAACGACATCGCAACAAGCACACTTACAGAGCTAGATTGCTCACTCAGCCCGCGACGTCTCCTGCCACTATTAAAACATGGCGGTACCTGGCCACGCCGCGGGGTCCCCAGGTTTGTGGTAAACTCGTGGCATGCTGGTATGTTTACCTGGGTGACCCTGGTAGACAAGGCGCTTCCGCTCTACCCGCAGCGAGCAGTCTAGCCATGATAGATCTAGTATATGGGTCTCCCTGACACTACTGACAGTGTTTACATGATTTTCAGTGGACCATGCGTGTAACGAGCCATCGGTTCTAACGAGCCCCGACGGTCGGTCCCGACGACCTCGTTATATCCGAGTTTCACTGTATTCAGTTAAAGTTTGTCTTCAGTGTGGATTCCTCCCAGAGGAGCTCACTCTTGTGAATGTGCTGAAATGTTTCACAAGAAATTTAAAAGCTTAGCTATACTAGTTTCCTTGATTCACCATCATTGACAAGCCTTCTAATCATATTTCTATGCACAAAATTATTGGGCTAGTGAAGTGTGACCACTCGTATCAGTAGAGGGTAATGTCCTACATTCTTATGATCTGCCATATTTTCCTATTCTTAATGATATGAACTCTGAGCACATCATATATATTCCTATATCCCTGTACTTCTGGGAGAAGGATCCTTTCAGCCTGAGGGATCAACATTTTGGTCTGGTCCTAAAAGCATGCACCCCATGAGACAAAAAGATTGGTTGGACAATAAAGAAATAAGGTAGAATGTGTCAGACCAATCCTGTTATCTCTGAGAATACATACTTTTAAAGCCAGACCAAAGTATTGATATCTGGGTTCAAAGGGTTAAGATATTAGTAATCATTGCTATCCATAAATGCTTTCAAATTGAACATAGCTGAGACTTGTCAAATCAGTATAATTGATTGTGACCCTGTACAGTGTTGTAAATTATAAAATCTTTCATCACAGGTATGATCTAGCCAGGTACGCTTCAAAGGCTGTCATACCACACAGTCTTGATATGTATGGGGTGTTGGTTGACTCGCAGCATTTGCTGAGACTCAGCTGTGTAGTAAATGATGACAACACACTGGGTTTCACTATTGGTGACTTTATAAACAAGTTCGCAGTAAGTAATTTTCATTACAACTAAGTTCTGAGATTAGATAAGATCTTACAAAACTCTTTAAAATTGAAATTCCATAATGTGTCAACCACCAAACCTTATCCATCTCTGAGAGTCAGTAACTATGGTCTGTGTAAAGTCAATGTAAAAGTTAAATTAGATAATGTCCATTTACTTTTCATTTGGTCCTTTGCATGTTCTAAAACAGTCTTTTATACGTCCTTAATGTATGTCTTGAGGATTCTGCACAAGTCTTGATACAGGTGATCTTATTATTGTGCTCACCTCTTCCACAAGAAGTGAACAGCTTACATATGGCCAAAAAGAAGGCACTTATGACCATCTTTACGTTGTAATGTCTTTTTTAACCCTGTACTTTCATACGCAGATAAGAAACTACCAAGCCATTACGCTGAATTCACTACCCCACACCAAACTCTGTCAGCCTTTTAAGATGTTCTCTATTGACATCAGTGAGTTGGTGGAAGCCCCAGGCTTTATGTGTACTGCTTGTGGAGATGTCTTACACCCGGCGGGTGATTGCAGAACACAGAGCAAGAATGTGACATCCTTAGCATCTGATGAAGCAACTGGCCATGGGAATGCAGGAAGCCAGGATGAAATCATGAAACCAAAACAGATGAAAGAAATGGTTACAATGGTACAAACAACTGATCCAGAGGATAGGAGAAAAGCTGCACCATTTTTAACTCATGGGCAGAGTTCTGAAAGTATGCAGTTTCAGCCAGAGTCTTCACATACAGACACAGCTCTCCTTCCAGATGAAAAGCTAGTAATGAAAACAGATCAAGGTGTTAATTCAAGTGAACCATCAGAACATTTATTTACACTTGATCAAAACTGCAGCAATATTCCTCCCAAAGAAGATGTAAGTAGCCATGAAACTCCAGCCATGTCACATGACTCTTTACTATTAAAGTCGCCAGCTCATCAGACTCCCATTAAACACTCATCAGAAGCTTCATCAACATCAGCAACGACAGGAGATGAGATTCAAGACTTCACATCTCAGCCATATGCACCTGACTCTATAACATGTTCAGCCACAACCACAGAGTCTTACTCCAGTTCTCTCTTGGATAGTGGACAAGATTATGCAGAAGGGTCAAGCAAGATAGTGTCTCACTCAAGTTCAGACCAGGACATTTCAGCTGAAAGTGCTGGCAAGCTAAAAAGAAAGCGATCACCAGGCATCCCGGGAGTATTAAATGATGGGAGTGATGAAACAAAAATGGCTAAGTGCCGACGAAACAGTGCAAAAGACAAAGACTCCAGTGAAGCTGATGTCAATGAAGATCTAGATGATGATACAAATTCAGGAGGGTTCAAGCAGACAAAAAATCTGAAGGTAATAGAGATCAAGAGAGAAGAAAGAGTGTAAGAAAGGAATAAAAGAGTGGAAGAGAGGAACAAAGAAACATTTCATACTTAAGACATCACATTCTTCCAACCTCAGATTTATTAATATGAAATATCAGAAAGACGACAATTTCAAAAAAATTAAAGACTTCATTAGATGATATTCTTTAAGAAAGACCAATCTAAGCCTATTTTTATGTAGATCCAAGAAATTGCAGATTTTATTTTTTACGTCCTGTTTATACATTAATGATTAGCTAATGTTAAGGACGATTTAAGTGTTACTTGTTTATAAGCTGTGAATAAAGAGCTTAAAGATCACTGAAAGGTCAGTCACCATTTGGCTAAAAATGGAAAGAGTCTTGTAACTGATGATAAAAACTGTAATCTGTGGCGGTTATTTATAGTTTGCAAGGCACTAGCTGGATTTTGAAACTTCACATGACAGCATATCTATATTGCATGCACTTCTCCTCACTCAGGTTCGTATCATCCATCCTGGCAATGTGACAGCACTGATATACTGGTTTGACCTCCACCTTTCCCCTACATGCAGCATAAATACCCTTGACCCTGATCACCACTGGAAACAGGCAGCAGTCATGACTCATCCCTATCAAAGACAGAGTGTGGCACCAGGTGATGAGCTGAACCTGTGTTGTCAGGTGTACAATGCAGCAGTCAGCTTCTTGATTACTGGAGAGAGCTGATCAATGTCATATTACACTTGAACATGTTTATTACATACAATACATACATTATTTTTATTTTACATACAAGTACATTTGCTTAATACAAAATTAGTGCTATTGGAAAATGTATTGTAAGTCCCAACTTTTTTTCATATCGTATCATTCCAATTAAAATTTGCTCAACATTAATTTAAAAAAAGGATCCTATAGTGAAGCACTTCATAATCTCCAACTGTTCCATTTTTGGACTAAACCACTGTTTTTCTCTTACTGGCAAATCAGTCTTCATACAACAGACCTCGGTCTCTGATTTGACCCAAGGCAAGACAAAGGTTTGTTTCCCTGTTGGACATACTATAGTGTACCTTCAAGATGCCAGATCCTACATGGTGCACAAAATTGCACAGTACCTGTTGCTTTTCTATATCTTGGATAATGCAAAGTATGCTCTTTATGGAACAGTTTAACAGTTTTGGTGAATTTTGTAATAAGTGTGTTCAAGTGCACTGTGGTTTTCCTTTGCCATATTTTTTCATTTACATTGATACCTTATTTGTTGAAATAATTTCATTGAACTGTGGATCTTTAATATCACTTCTAGAGACCACGCCCACAAATGTAGATCTGCCAGAATGACAGTTCTTTGTAATGTCATGAAAACAGTGTGGCTGAACGGAGTATCTGATGGTTGAGGTGTAGCCTAGCAGTGTGCATTTTCCATTGCAAAATTATGTTCATCATGTTGATCAAAATATGGTCAAGCAAGAAGTTTTCCATTAGTTATGAGGCATCATCTGTTAATGAGCATTTGCTATAGAACTAACATTGTACTATAGTTAACATTGGATTTTTTGAAGTTATTTGAAGTCTTCCTTTGTTGGTTATATAATATTTACCATTTTTTCAGAGTTCCTGTAAGTTGTGTGATTCCAATTTATACCTAACTTAATAACAAAAGCTACTGTATTTGCAAATCCCTAAATAAATATACAAGTCAGTAATATACATTCATGTCTCGTTAATCTGAGTCTGTAGACTCCCGTAGACACATTGAATTTTCAAAACTATGAGATGAAGTCATTTACAAAGCTCAAGATGGGAAAAGCAGCATTTTGGGAGGGAAGGGGGGGGTTTAAATATGCCATTTCTTTATATAATGATTAGGCATTGTGGAAGCAACATATAAAAGAAATCTTTACTGATTGTGCTGTAGCTTATCAGATGAAAGGGTAAATGAATGTGAGAGACAGTGGAGGGAAGAAGGAAGGTCGAACCAAGTCTGTCCTTTTATTCCACAAATGGTCCAGGTCACAAAAAGATCACTTAATTATCCTTTGAACTCCATTATCCAAATAGCTGATTTGCATAACTTATTTTATACTTGTGACTTTTTGTTTGTTTGTTGTCACAGGAAGAGTATAATAGATAATTGGAGCTGACCAGCTTATATCATTACATGTACACGACCGCAGGTAGTGAAGAGGATGGTGGTGTCACAGGCCCAGCAAGAATTACCTTGCTGTTATGTCAGATTTATCAAACTGAGAATGGATTACAGTGACACTGACACCTAATTAAACAACAGCTCCGTCAAACTGTAGTGTAATAAAAAAAAAATTCCCATTTTGTGTTCACAGTCAGAAGCACAAATTTCCAGATTATCGTTGACATTCATGTAGAGAAACAGTGTGTTTCTTACAATGTGTTTGGTTAAGCAAAGTCTGCAGTTCCCTGGAGTCTGGCTTTGAGACACGATGGTAAATGTATTTCCTGTTCCCTATTGTATTCAGATATAGAAGCATCAACTTCTGGATTAATAATCACATTCAGACAGAGCAAATCAGCACTGTTGTAAGACATGTTTGATTAAGGAAAAACCAGTCTACTGGAGCCCGGATTAACAAGACATGACTGTGCAAAGAGAAGAGACTTGCTCGGGAATAATAAACTTTGGCTCTGGGATTGGATCATTTGTGCTGCCTAGTTTCAAGTTGTGAGTAGAACTTCCTTGAGAACCGAAGCACATTTTACTATTCAAGAACAGGTCAAGTGTATGCAACTGCTTGTGAGTGAGTAATAATTTGTACACAAATTATCACTAATGCAAGGTTATTCATTTGCTAAAAGTTTGATTTATGTATGATGTGCCTAATACTTTTTTGATATCAAGCATTTTATTATGCATAAATAATGCAAACATTCTCAGGTGCTAACACTAACAGTGACTTCCAGTCAGAAATTCTCAGCATTATTCCATTTGAACTTCCTTATTACTGCATACTCTGTTTTTGAGAAATGCATGGTTACATGTTTCATACATATAGCATTCATGAAACTTTTGTTAGAAAAGAAGACATCTCTTCCTTACCTGCGTGGAATGGAGGGAAGGGGAGGCTGCTTCCATGATTGTGATAGCAAACTTAATGGTGGCAAGTGCCCTATCAAATATGTTTACATTAGTGTCATTATCTGTCAAGTCCATAGAGATATGCAAAGAAATGTATGTTTTATGCACCACATCTTGAAAACAACTCATGCCACAATGACAACTTTGCGCCCATGGCTAAAACAGTACTGAATAACTGAAGAGTGTTTTTCCAAAACTCTATAAATGCACTTTTAGTGAAAAGTGATTTAGTATTGTTTTCAGAGATGCATTTCAGTGTTAATTCTTTCAGACAAAATTGCAATTGAAATCTGCATTCCATCATGTTTTAATCAATTTAATAGTTTTTACCTTCATCTTATTCCCCTTTAGTTCAAAAACATCCCGAGACTATATACAGAGTTTTGGAAAAATACACTTCAATTTATGCAAAAAGATAACTGAAGCTCATGAAGTATTTTGAAATTGCATTTTATTTGTGATCACTGTAAGCATAAATTTCTTCTTTAGGCTGAAATTAAATTAATATGGACCCGCTCAGAAATACTACTGATTCACTCATTATTGCTATAGGCCTAATCATTAAATGAACAACAGCTCTTGACATGACTAAACTGCTGTGAGTTGAAAGTATAACTTCCATAATTCTGAAAATGTGAAATTATCTCTTCTTAGATGTTCCGGAAGTTGAACCCAATAAATTATTTTTTTACTGATCTTCATATTTTGGGAATGTATGATTTGATATATAATTACATACACACACAAGCATATTATATATGACATTAATCCAAGATTAAAAACACTGGATCTATCAAGAAATTTCCAATATCCCCATGGGATATTTTTGAAAAGTAATGATTGCGCACCCGTCTCTCTGGTAGCAGTAACTGGAAATGCTCAGAGTTTGTGCACAATTTGTTGCAGAATTCCATAATGCATTTACCAGGTCAGTGTGATTGATCAGGTAGATTACAACTGATGACTTTATTAAACTGTTATTGTTCTTCATCTAAGACTTTGGTTTGTTTATTATTTCATTATACAGCATGTATAATGACTTCCATGACTCAATAAAGACGGAAATCACTTTTAAGAATATCCTGAACATAACTGGATTAGTGCATTGGATTGTTGATAGTCTTACAAATGTTTATAGAATCAAGAGAGACATCTGGATTTGGCTGCAGAATAGGGGTATACTGGTAAAAAGCATCTGATGTGATAATTGTGGAAGTCACAGAATGGACATTATCTACAGGAGTAGACAATCAAACGAGGAATAGTTTTAGATTATCAGCAGTTTTATCAATACCATTTCTCTTTATGTGTCTTGCACAACTGTTCTTTCTTAATACTAACCAGTTAGGAGAGTAAATGTACTGACTAGAATGTGCCGTTTACAGTCCTTTATGGTTGGGCAATTCTATTACAGCAAATAATATATAGTACAGGTCTAACTTTCCAATCATAGAATACATTAAATGATACAAAAATCTGTGAGACGTTTACACCCAAATGTATACACATATATCCATACATAAACGTATAAATAATATACTGACAATTTGTCATTACATTGATTAAGAAAATTGAAAAAGACAGTGAAAGACATCATTATGCTTCAGAACCTACTAAAACTTGCACCTGACAATTGCAAAGTAGGCAAATCAATTTTAAAGTTATATTTGTAATACATACAGGCAAAACAAACATAAGTCAATTCCGTAACTATATAGCTAGTCTACAGTTCTTAACATAGGCTGTGTACTGAACAACTAATACAGTACAATTTCTATAGCATATCCACACTGTCAAATTAGAAGTCCCCTGCAATATAAATGGTCGCTGCTATACTTAGTATCTTATAGTTCCTCCCATCTTATCTGTAAACTTGTGATTTCACTCTCTTTGTCTTATTTTGAACAAAATCCACAGTAGTATTTGAGATGGCTTTAGATGTTTTCAGCATTGTACACAATTAACTTTTTTTAATTGCTTGTGAACTTTTTATATCACTTGTAAGTCTTTCTCAACTCTTCACAGAGTTACCTTCAAACTTAACTGTGAGACAAGAGTGGCTACTTTTTCTTTAAACTCAGACGAGGATCTAATTGTGTATAACTCATAATACTCACTTAGTCTAGTGTCTTCACATAATCCCATGCAGGTACAAATTCAGAGATACCACCTTTCTTGCAGCTGCTAGAATTCAGGCACTTATCTTCAGATAATATCCGGCTGTGCAACATTATAAGATCAATTATTACTTTACTGCTCAATAATACTCACAGTAAATATCAGCTGGTTTTTACTACTGCACAAATGCAAGTTTTTTTTTCAGTTTCTGGTGGCAACTCTGAGGTTTCATTTATCATGTTTGAATGATAAAGCCAGAACTAAGGGAAAGAAATATGGCAGTTTTTGAGCGTGAGCATTAGTAGTTGAGTCTTTCAAGACAGAACACTGATAAAGTTCATGAAAAAAAATGTTGCAACATTCAGATGACATGAATGTTTACTACTGCATATCCTGTAATGAAGATATAGTCAAAACTCAAAATAGTGGACCTTAATAATAAGTACACCTTGTAAGTTCTGTACCTCAATAATATGTGCACCTTGTTATTCTGTATAAATACACATGCACAGGTTCATTATTATTCCATCATAGTATTAGTCAAGTTAACCTAAAAAATAAATACAGTCGACTCCGCTTAATCGCCCATCCTCGGATCACAGAAAAAGTGGTCGATTAAGCGGAGCGGCGATTAAGCGGAGGAAGTAATTTCGGCCATATTTTTGGTAAGGAGATTACATTTCTTTGATGTCGTGGTTTGATATCGTGCACTGACACCTTCTTGTCGCCAGATTCAGGACAAACTCGAGTTTAACGGTGTTGTAGAGCACAAAATGTTTGATCTCCACGGTCTCTCTCATTGGCCACTTCGCGGTAGCCCAGCAGACAATAAGGAGTAGGATGGCATGGTCGGGGTAGACCGTTCATCCACATGACACGTTCTCTGATCTAACCGAAATCCACCAGACAGGCGCAATCAAGGTGTGGGTGGGAGGAGACTATAACTATACGGCTTTCTGCGCATTCGCATTATCGGAAGGGCGAAGGCGGTGATGCGTAGCATGGGACGAAGGGGGACAAGGGGAGGTGGAGGTGGGGAGGAAAGACTTATCACACCTATTCCGGGGTGGCAGCTGTCACTCAGTCAACCTGTCTGCCATCCGTCATGCAGTTAAACCATCTGTGTACATTGTTTGTTTGTCAACTGTAACTCTTCAACCGCTGATCTTTGAATTCACGGGCGCTGAAGAGTGGTCGATTATCTGGAGTGAGAGGCGATTATCCAGTGACTTTTATATAGAAAAAATTCGGTTCCCTGGGAAACGAGGCAATTAAGCGGAAAAGGCGATTAAGCGAAGTCGACTGTACATGTAAATCTCAATATTGTGTTCTGTAGATGAGGAGATATAGACGAACCTGCATAAGTGGGACAGCTCCATTTCTGACAAACCATCCTGCTTCGGGGGTTCTAAAAAATAAATAAATTTCAATATTCTGTAGATATAGAGGAATCAGAATAAGTGGGACAGCTCCATTTCCGACAAACTGTCCTGATTTGGGGGTCGTCTTGCTTACACAAACTGTCCTGTCAGGAAGTGATTTTTTAGAATCTGGTATGATTTTATTCAGGTGAAGGGTTACCATTATACACTGCTGATGAGTTGGGCTAAACATTTTTATTTCTGAACTGCATGTACAGTACATGTATGATTATAGATTACAGACCATGTATTTGTAATTTCAATAGACTACAGAACATTCACTTTGATCATTGTTTATCATTTGCTATTTTTGGATGGCTTCAGAGAGGCATGCAAGCCTTATCATGTAAGGGCAAATCCGGAAAAAGAAGTAAGCCCAGAAAAAGATTGTGGTTGAGTTTACATGATTCTAGATACTGGCAGGGCTAAGCAACAGGATACCCCCACTCCAACTGACCACACCAGAGCAAACAAGGCTTCAAAGAACTTTCGTACAATGGGCAAGAGCAAAGGATGATCTCTCCTACATAAACGACTGTAGATTCCACTGTATTTATTATTAAGTTTTGACTGTTCACAAGCAACATATACAAATGTATAATCCTATAACTGTTAGTGAATTGTCTAAAATATGCTATTGCAAGAAATGAATAAGAACATGCAGTTTTAGCTCTTGCCATCAATGATGTAAAGTACATTTGTAATCTTGATCCAAAGATCTTTGTGTTGCATTTGCCATGGGGAAGAGAATTTGCTATTCAAAATCTGACAAAAACCTCAGGTGAGACTAGTTCGATGAAACTATCAGTTAAAGTGTCACTGTCTTCAGCATGGCAAAAAGCTTATGGAACATCATCTTGTCTTGTACTGCATTATACACCCTTCTTGATGCCAATGACTCAATGACAAGAACTTGGCAGCTAAAATACAGCACATATAGAGCAGCCAGCAAATGAAAGCACACGGGTTTTTGTGCAGATTATTAAAAAGAGGAAAGTGGACCTCATCCAAATTGCAGCTACATTTTGCCCCGTCTTTTTAATACAGATAATTCATATTTCTGAACATGCGTTTTCCTGAGGCAGTTCATCTTTTCACTTGTGCTGCAAGATGGCCATCTTGCTTAACACATTTTGGTATTCCAAACAGGCAGGTAAACTCGTAAAAGTATAGCTGAAATACAGTAATCTCAAATTAAGGACAACATAAACAACGCCTGAGGTACCATGACTGTAAATATGTAAACTCAGGTTCAAAGAATCCGTATTACTGCAGTGACTATTTAGAATGACAGAACAGGCAGGTCAGCAATATACTGTCATTGTGAAATTTTCCCATCCATCCACTGATAAAATGAGGGATTTAAAATAGGGAAGACTGGAATCTTAAGAAAAGACAAATATATGAAGGAAGGAGTGACTGCAATTAATATAATAGTACAATCTTGGACAGAGACAACTGTTAAAACAGCTTGGAAATGAACAAAACAGTTCAGTATAAATTACAGTGACACTAGAAACAGTTTCTTTTGTCTAAAAGATTCCAAGAATTTGTGCAATATTTGTGTAAGCAGGGTCTGTCCAAGTTGTACACTGAACGTCTGATGTTACTGACACTGCAGCATTCTCAAGTTGGCAAACTATACTACCTCTTCTGACATAAAATCAGCTGGATATATATATATATACTGACAGCCATTAGAAAGTATAACCGGACAACCAGACTGGCCCACAATAACAGGTGCTGGTGATGATGGGGTAAGGTGACAGTTGTTCAAGGAGGTACGAGATACTGAAGGTGTGCCAGATTTATTTATGACTGGTCATCACAGAAATAACGCATACTTTTCTAATGGTGTTCAGTACTTGTTCAAGATGTTCCAATATAAGTTTCACTTCTTGAATACAGCTTACGATATGCTGCAAACATTCAGTCATGTCTGAAATGGATGGAAACAGCCAGCATAAAAAGCAGCAGGCAAAGCACACAAAATACAAGCAGTGTCCATTAAATGTTCAATAAAATGATAAATACAAATGACAAATACATCAGGACCTACATTCTGTTTCTTAATGCTGCAATACCATGAAGATTTGCCACAAAATGTAAACCAGGAGTGCCAAACGCCTGGTCCACAGGCTAACATATAGCTCACTAAGGATGGAAAACATAGCCCGTTAAGTGATTATAGGGTGCCCCACATAGTTCAGTGTCATGATTAACCTAAAGCAAAAAACTGGCTCCCGTACTTAAAAAGCCAGGTGCCCTTGATCTAAACAAGGAGCATGTCATCCTATTGAAAGCCCAAAGGGATTTAAAATGGCTAGAAACTGTGTAAGGCTATTCAGTGTTATGACTACATGTAAATCAAAAGCTTTAAGCCCACATGAGAATCAGTTGACCAAAAGCATAAGCACAGAGAGAATGATCTTGCTTAGAAATGTTGATAAAAATGTTGCTTAGTTGATATAACTAAATGCAGATGATCATGGTTTATTGCAGTAATCAGCCCATAGCATAAAAATTTACACAGAAGATCCTGTCTTGTTTACCTTGTGCAGAAAACACTATCACTTCACAATGGGTATTTCCATTTCTCCCATGGCTCCTCTTTTACTTTATGATGACATTTGGTGAACTTGTCCTAACATCATCTGGTTCTGTATTCTTTGTATCGGCAGATCCTTAAAATAAGTATCCACCCATAATAGCCAGATAAAAGTTGTGGATGGTTAGCTGTGAAGTCAGCCTCCACCGGCTATTAGCTTGTATATTGTTTAACAATCTGATGGACTGAATTTTGCAATAAATTCTGTACTTCACTATGCATGTTTGTCGAAAGTTTCATTCAGAGTGTGGAGCATTTTGTTTATGGGTACACTAATCCCTGAAACTTGATTTGTTTCTATAATTTTCTGAGAGGTTTAATGTAATAACATGACCAAGAATAAAACAGCAAACTTGAAACATTTTGCAAACATATTGAACATATTCAGTATCAACCCCTCACATCCACCACAACATACAATCAGATACTGTAAAATTGCTACACAACAATAAATCCTGGAAAGAGGAACACACAACAGACAAAAAAATATTCACCTTCTCCATCAATAGACTTGAGATTTCAAAATCAGTACATCAAGTTCTAACAATATTATGCAAAAAAGAATTAATCATCACGAGATGAAAAGTCTTGCTTGCTATGGGTTGTGCATGTTTCAGGGATGAGTACATCATTACATAATTTTTCAACACTACAGCATTATTAAGATTTTTAAGATCACAATTAAGCAAAAGGAAAATCCTGATATTTGTTGTTCCTCTATGTATTTCAGTTTCCACTATATCAGAGAATTCAGTCAGGCTACCTGAAATTGTGTAACTACCTGTCACTGCAACCCATCTCAATATTCGTATTGTTTTTACATGTTAACTCCACATTGTGACCAACTGCCTAAAGCAACTATGACTGTCCTATCTCCTGTCTCAGGTAAATATAAAACATAGAAAAGCACTGTACAAAGTGAGTGTCTACTGGACAGTTTAAAATCTATTGCTGGCCATTCAAAAATTTCAGTGCTTACCATTTTTTTCCCCCCGATTTGTATGTATCATTTGCCTTCACAAGAAATACAGCACCAAATGCCCGTGAACAAGATTCATTAACTTGGAAATCATGGGATTAAGGTTTTCTTTACATCTTGGCCCCCAAAAAAGTACCAAGTAAGAAGAACACTGAAGGCAACTTCTTATATAAAGGAACAAATGGTGATGGCAATGGTGACATGTTCTACAGAATCTTCAGTAAAATTAACCAAAATGCTGCTCTTACAGTTCATGGTTACGGTTCATCATTTTGAATACTGCATTGAATAACTAGTACATTATGGTCATCTAATAGATCGAACGAAAAATACCAAGTCATGTCTTTCATAATTAATTTAGTGGACTTCTTTTTGAAGAAAAGAATGGTTAAATTGTGAGATAAGTGCAAAAAGTAACCTTTGTTTTCTTTTCCATTTCACAAAGATGAAAACCATTCTAGGCAGCTGATAGAAAATTTGTCTGCACAATGTCCTTAAGATGCAACAGAAGTTTCTGTAATGCCCAAGTCTAACACTTCAGGTCTGAATTAGGGCAAACAAACTCTGTAACTGCACAGTAAAACTTCCTAGTAATGCACCATCACTTACCTCACTTATGGAACTTTGATGAGTTTAGCACTAACATAAGTATAAGTTGCTAGACAAAGTTTTATTATGTCCCCATAGCAAACTGCTTGCATTGCTGAAAGAGAGCCAGAAATCATGAATGCCAGTCTTCATAACTTACATGTGCGATTCAAATAGCAACACAGACTGCATAATTTCAGAGATTCTATTTTCTATGGAATGGATGAAGGCTACGATACAGCTGTCAATATGTGAGCTATCATACGAGTTATTTGTGAACACCTGCTCAGCTGGTAACACAAATATGCTGAGATAGTTAAATATAACATTCCAGTGTCACATCTAACGCAAAATATCTTGGAAAAATTAGAATCTCTGTAACTGTCTGTGCTTTCATAATTGCAATTTACAGCATTCCATGCATGTCTCATACAACTGGATTCTCTGTGTGAGAGTAATCACTGGGCTCTTCAGCTGTTACTACATTGTCTTCAGTATATGAATCACTGGGGCTTGTTTCTGTGACATCTTTGTCCATTGTGCTATGGACAGCCTGTGCATCTGTAATACTACCTTCCTCCTGACTGTGCTCACTGTGTGCTTTCACGGACTCTTCTAAATTGGGCTCAAGCTCTGGCTCCTCCTGATTTTTGTCTGAATGACTCCTGGGCTTAATGTCACTGGAATGTGATGTCATAGAATCTTGTGCTTTATCATCTTCATGAAGATCCAAGTGTTCAAATGCCTCATCATCAACTTTTCTACTCCTGTTTCTGTCTCTATTTACCTCAGCAGCAACCCTAACTGGAGTCTCACTGTTGACCCACTTTTGCAAGGAGCTTTTGGGCTCTCCTATTTCATCGTCACTGCTGTCATAGCCTCTTAAGCTGACAGACCTAGACAGGCTTTCTTTAGCCTCGTATTGGGAGTTCGTGTCAGGTCTGAAGTCTATGTAATTGTTCATACTGGAGGTGGTTGACCTGTTAACAAAGGAATCATAACGACGCTCTGTTGTACTTTCACCTCCAGATGATACCGTATCATCATCCAATATGACTGCTGGAGTTGGAGGCTCCTGGTACCCAGTGTTCTGGACACTTAGAGCTCTCTCCACATTCTCATCTGCAGTACCCCCAGCAAGTAAAGGTGTTCTCTCTGAACTGCTACCATTAGCCAGTCTAGCACCCCGGGTTAGGGTTTTATGCATGCCTCGACCTGCATGGGAAAATGAAGGGCAGACAGTCTGAATGAATCTAAGGTAAAACATATCTTAAATGTTGGTACTTGCTTGTGGTCCACATATTAATCAATAAAGCACAGTGGGTTGGGGGGGGGGGNGGGGGGGGGTGTGAGTATGGGGGGTGAGGGAGATCGGACAGATGTCCCAAGATATAAAATATAGCTATTTAGATTTGCTGTTATTGGTGGAACCACTTGAAGTAGCTAATCATGACCACTAGCAGATCTTACTATTTTTTTTTTAATGCAGTTTTAATTTATTGCAAGTGAAACCAAAAACTACACTGGTGCTTTCAAAAGGCACTTTCCACAAATTTGTTTCTTCTTCATCTTTCCTCAGTAGCGAATAGGGTTTTGAAGGAACTCATACACTCAAGCATAAATACCTTGAACTCATGATTCCTCCAACAAGCTTGTAAAACCCAAATTTAGTTTTCTATACAAGTGCTCCTCATATTTCTTGAAAGTCAGCAAACTTGAACATGATGAAGAACTAAGCCCGAAAATTTCAAGTAATCGATTTATTGTAGTTATATCTGATCCATTTCCAGTATTTTTTTCTCTTATGCAGAAACTGCAATCACTGCAGCACTCATATTAAGAAGTTGTATTCATATTCACATCCAAGACTGCAGCATATGTCAGGGGTAGCGGGTAGCAAAATCATTTTATCAACTGATTCTTGTTGAGCATAACTTTGGCTAAACTAACAGAGGTGCCTTAAACTTTAAAATTTCACATGATAGCTGACATCAGGAGAAAACTTGTTTATGATTGACACAGATTTCCTTTACTGATAATCTTTATAGAATCTCTTGAAACTGTCCACCTAACAAATCAAATACATTTCGAACAAACTAATATCAATTACTGCAGAACTGCATAATCAGTAGAGATACACAATTTATTTTAGTTAACGATACATCCAAATTTAATTAAAACAAAATTAATTAGACTACAAATATTAAATTAATGACATAGTAAACAAACACCGCATCAGTAATTTGCTGCTTTGGAAGTAACACTGACCTGAGCCACAGAGATCACAATGAACATGTTCATGATGAAGAAAAAGACATCTTCCACCAGAGGTAAGTATACAACGACAGATTATATATTAATTTTCCTTACACGTGTCTCTGAAACTAGGACCATCTTTACTGACCAACAGCAGTATGATCACACATTAAACATAATATGGATCTACAGTTAGGTGATCATGCTTTACCATTGAAATTCAGTAAAACAAGAAAGTATAATTTTTTTTTTTTACAAAGCTACAGACCTATGTATCGGGCATGTTCTACCACATCCTCAGTGACATCCCTTACATCCCACATGGAGAAGAAAGCGGAACAGCAGTTTTGCTGTTCGGCTGCCAGGTTGACAAATGGTTTGTGAGAGAAGGAGAAGTAGTGAGCTATGGCGGCAAGGAACATCTCTATGCAGATGCAGAAGTCCTGTGAATGCAAGTGATAGGCACAACTGTCAGTCAGTGCTGTGGTTGTCAATGACTAGAGTTGTTGTCTCTCTTGGCCATTAGTAATACTATGAATCTTATTAACATCTGGTAACAATTCTATTGCTCTCTATAAAGTGTAGTTGAGCCCCTTAAACAACAATGCTTAGCCTCAAATAAAAATCTTTGTGACATGACCATGTCGATTTCTTCACTACTAATTAGGTCCCACAGTCTACATGGAAATAAATTTAATTTTGGGTTTTAAATCTCAATCTTAGATTTTACACTTAGTTATAGCATCCATGGAAACTTGTACATCTGGTAGTCCACATGAACTTATGCAAAGGTTTGGATGCCAACAAGAGCTGTGACAGGATGATTACATGGATAAAGACATCATTTGAAAATGTAAAAACACATGAAATCAGTAATGCATTTACCACATGACTGAGCACCACACAGTGGTCTATTTGCAGCTCAGTATGACAGGTAATACTATCAAAGTAGTTTCAAGAGCACATATGAAGGCCTTCACAACAAAATGTCCTCCTTCTTGAATTTATAGCTTATTCCACTTACTTAAGAAAGCAATAGGAGTAATTCATGTACACACAAATCTTCACTCCACAGAACAATATTTGTCGTACAGTATTTAAAAAAAAAAAAGGCATCCTGGGTAAGAAAAGAACCCATACTTTTTATACTGCCATTTATCAACATCTTCTTCGGAGGCATTCCTGAGTACTTTTATGCACCTTATTTTTATATAATAATAAAGATCTGGATAACAATAAAGAGGCTATTGATAACTTAACTCTGGTAATCTATGCACCTGTGGTCCACTCAATGCCCTCAGTGTGACTCAGTGTCTCCCATCTTATTGCTTCACCTTGAAGTAAGCTGCTCCCCGACTATACGGCAGCATATAAATTCAATGCTAGTGCTAGCCATGTCATCACCAATATGTGAATAAACTTGAAACTAGCATTTCCTGGGACACCACCTATATGTGAAAAAATGTAATGCTTACATTTAAAGGATTAATGCCTCACGAAATCCTCTATAGAGAGGTTGCCAATAATGAATGCTTTTAGAAGGTTACTGGTGAATGATGTTACTTCTAAATAGAAGTGAGCTGAAATGCTCTGACAGGGTCAGTACTGAAGATAAGATGGGGCAATCAGCCACAGCCTGTGAGAGGCCACCTACCTGTATTCCTGTGGAAACTTGTTGGATGTTCTCATAGAAAATCCATGGACCATCTTTGGGTATAACTCCCAATTTTGCTAGGGCAGCAATCAAAAGGGCTTGCCTGATAAATTAAAATTCAACATCATTAATCAAATCATACTAAACAAACAGACTGAAAATATCTTGACAACTGATTCCTTCACAGAATTGATGTGACTTAAATTCATCTCAGCTCTTAAAAAATCAAGTAGATGGCATTTAACATCCAGCTATTTTTACATCAAACTGTTTTTTATTTTATTCTTTCTATAATAATCATGGAGGCAGCAGGCTGCTATTCAAAACTATAATGTCCTGGAAAGTCAAATTACATTTTGTCAGATAATTTTGAAGACCAGTCATGTTTTACCACATACAGTTGAGCATGAATACCTTGAACACATGTACATCAAACTCATGATTCCCTCAAACAAATCATTCAGTTTACATTCATTTCTCTATATGAGTACTTCATATATTTCTTGAAATTCAGCAAACCCAAACAAGATGAGATGGGCTGAAGGATCTGAGTGCTTGATTGTAAGTTTCTATGTTTCATTATTGTTTGAAATTATAGTACACTGGTTCTTAACAGCAAACTTCATAGATCAGACCAAACACTGGTGAATATGTCTCATGACAAAAAGGCTGCTTTTCTGCCCAAATGCACTATTTTACATCTTCATGATATATATTTCAATACTCATCATATGACTATATAATTTTGGGACACTGCTAATACTCTTACTGAACTAACATGTTTGACAAGGATTTTCTTGTAGAAAAGAGCTGTGTTCAAACTGGACCACTCAATGTTCTCCTGTTGTGGCAAGATGTCAAAATATATTTATGGCCTAACAGTGCACAGTCAACATGATAGATCCTCTGTTAACTTTTATACTCATCACGATATGAGAAGGCCTCATTTTACAACCTATACACAGCATTCAGCTCGTTGCTAACTCTTCACACCTCTTCCATCAGATGACTGATTACATTTTGTCTAATTTTCTGATGCTGAACTAAATTGGAAGTGGACAATGTGGAATAAAAGCATCCAGTACAAGGGCAAGAATCGTGACCAGTATAATGTAAACAGGTTAAAATTTGTAATTATGTACACAGCTGTGACAGGGTTCTTACCAAAAAGACATAAAGACAACAGCTTTGACACAGAGGAATTTGGGCACAGGTTTGAGGGGCTGCAACTCTTCCCTGAATGCCTTATAAAACAGCACCAGGCAGTACATCGCAAGCTGTGGAGGGTAATAAAAAAATATATTCTTGCCTTTGAGCCCACCTTATACATTCCTTAAAGCTTCACATATATCCTTTGAGCATTTTAAGATATATTTCACAAACCCAAGTACTAATTCTCATGTGAATATTAACACAGATGTTCACAAAGCTCAGTGTTTATGCAAGCTTAAATAAAATAAGGACTAAGGAATGGGTGTGCTCAGACTTAAGTTAACTCCTCATAAAAAAAGCATAGTTTATCTGTTGGGAAGAAAAGAGATTACAGTAACAGGCTTAAAGGTGTCTACCATATTAATGGATCCACACTTACAATCTGTGACATGTTGTTGATGATGACAATGTAAGACCAGGCAGTCTTGAAATCAAAATCACCTTCATTGTACTTGCCAAAAATTTCACATAACCTGGGAAAAAGCCATAAACATACTTTGACCCATATCATCAATACATTAAGCTTGCAGATTTCAGCAGCCTGACACATGTGGATATAGTAAACATCAAATCATGAATTTTCTTAAGCTGTTCCTATAATATTCTAAATTTGAAATAGCTGCTCAAGACACTCGCTGCGTAAACTATAATGACCACTTTAAACAATTATTCTTTCTGTGCTGAACAATCTAGAACTTTTCTTTAAAACAAAAAAAAAAGGATTTGTTTATAAAATAAAGCACTATTTGATATCTGCCAGCTGTTTCTATTACAAAGGACTCTTAGGATTAGCAAATGATGTAGCCATGATAATAGGAAGAATAAAATGACAATCATGATTGAATTCAGTTGACCTGGCACTAGGTCTAAAATTACCCACCATTACTCCATCTTTTTCTTTACTGATAAAATATAAACATTTACTTAAAGGCTTCTCCTATAAACTCTGTTCATGGTCACTGATCAATAGAGCCTTTGCAATCTCCATAAGCATATGTGTATTTGGCTAGAAACACCATGACACACAAACCCAGTTGTATAACTCTTGTCTATGACAATCACCTTGACAACGTAAACATATTTTCTCCTATCCAAAGGCTGAATACATGTACTTTGCATGATTGAGAATCTATGATGGACATCTATTTGAACAGATGCTATGGCCTTAACGGAAAGTTGTGGTTGTGCATCGCACAGTACAAGACAGTTAGAGGAAAACAGCCGGTACCCTAGACTTACACGGCAATTAGAGTCATGACTGGCCTCACAACAGTATACTGCAATACTCCATGTTTGCATCGCTGAATAAATTTCCTGGAAGAAAACACATACACATTCAAAATTTTGAACTCCATTGATGAAATACATAACAAATCTGTAACATACCATCACATTCTACTGAAAACCTATAATGAAAGTCAAAGAACCAGATTTGATGCATAATTATCATGATTTCCCATCCCAATTATCAAGAAATTCAAATCTTCTAAAGGCCTGACATTTGAATTTTGGCTAACTTTGAATGCATATAAGAAGTGAAAATTATTTTTAGACTACCAGTGACAGCACCTGTCTTGAGAGCATTTCTAGCACGTTTTTTTTTTTCTTTTTGAGGCTCTGCATGAATCTGATAAAAATTAAAAATATTAATAAGTTAAAATACTTCCAGCAAGGGCACCATAGCAGTATTCTCTAGAAGCCATAATATAAACGACAAGGCAATGATATCAGAGGAGGTCCAATATACCACACAACCCTATCCTCTTCTCATGTAAAAGTTCTTATCTTGACAGTTAGCAAGCAACAGAATGTACTTACGGAGAATTATGACAAGCTGGTAAGCAACACAAGGGAGGAACGTGTTTCACTGGAGGTTTATTTTCAATCTGAAGTGAGATGTTGAAAGTCAGTCAATCTGAATGTGTACCCTGTTTCTTATTAGCATTGACAGTTCTAAGATATTTTATTCTATTTAACACTATCACTGCCGTAACTATCTCCTTAAAGGATATATAGTAAAAAAATAAACTAATGTTGATGTTAATTACTATTAACATGTTTTAACATATCTCCTTACAGAACATTTGTACTACAGGACAGAATGACTTGTTCAAGAAAAGAAATTGACCTCTACTGAGTGGAGAGGTGAATGAGATGAGATCCATTTATTTCATAATGAATACCTTTCATATCTCGTTAATGTGAAAGGACAGAGAATTACTTGAATGTGAGATCAAAAACCCCTCTACTACAACAAGAATAGGAACATATCCCATAACTACAAACTTCATTAAAATGTGACACACTCTAAATAATGAAATCAAGCTACTGACAATATTCAGTAACATTAACAACTAACTACCTGAATGTCCAGGTGAGGGTATTCAGTATTAAGGAAAGACAGCAAATATGCCATAAAGTTGTAGATGACATATGCCTCATAACATTCCCTCAATGTATCCAGGTATATTGCAGCATGTGGGAAACGTAATGCAAACCACTGCAATGACATTAAAAGACAATGAGTCCTTAAATTACCATACTGCAATACATAATATCCCTCATCATTTCCCCATAGATCAGGGCAGCACATACTGCAGAAACAGAACAGATATTCTTAGCAAATGATGTATGGTCCTTTCTCAAAAACTGAGCCCACTTAGGATGACCTGAACTCCAAAGATTGGCTACATACTTTCAATACCATAAAAATCACGCTGTGTAAGACAATCCCCTGTTTAACATGACCACTTTCATAAGGAACAAATGGTGGTTGTGAAATTATACAGTATACATGTTCAAATGCACTGGTTTTTTTGTTAATCAATCTAATCTTGCAGAGTGCTAGAATTGTATGATTTGTGTCAATGCTTTAAGAAGCACTCTGCAGATCACACAACTCTGTTAATACATCTGATATTTCTAAAACCCACTGGCACTAAGAAGTGCACTCCATGGCACTCAACACATGTTTAATGCTTACCACATTCAATATGAGAAAATAAATCCTTTCACAAATTCCTGCCCCACCCCTATATCTAGGTCAACATCAAATTTTTATGATGTTGTCTAATTCAGTCCAGGTCAACCATTCTACCAAGTTTATTTAACTTTTCATGTATTCCTGATCATAAAAAGACTTAACAAGCAAACTTGCATAAAAATATAACCTCTTTAGTGAAGTTAAAATAATGGTGATGACAATAATAATGATAATAATTTAATAAGCATTATTATGTGGTAGGTTATTCTCTACAGTTATAATACTTACAGCATTTAATGCATAGATTGGCACCATCCACAATATTCTGAGGAAGACAGACACACATTATTATTAGTAATGCTCATAAGAGTACATTTGGAAGAAGGTTTTCTTCATCCCCTTTATAGGGTATTGAATGTCTTAAATATGCCTACCCATATATACAGTCGACTCCGCTTAATCGCCCTTCCTCGGGATCACGGAAAAAGTGGGCGATTAAGCGGAGAAGGTAATTTAGGCCCATATTTTGGTAAGGGGGTTAAATTTCTTTTATGTCGTTGTTTGATGTCGTGCACTGAGGCCTTCTCGTCACCAGACTCGGGACAGACTCGAGTTTGACGGTGTTGTAGCGCACTAAATGTTTGATCTCAGTGGTCTCTCTCATTGGCCACCTCACAGTAGCCCAACAGACAATAAGGAGTAGGATGGCACAGTCGGGATCGACCATTCGTCCACCTGACACGTTCTCTGATCTAGCAGAAATCCACCAATACGATGTTTACATTCTCTGCCTAGCTCAGACGAAAGGCATGGTAAGTGGAGACTATACGGCTTTCGGCGTATTAGCATTATCGGACGGGCACGGCCGTGATGCGTAGTGTAGGACGAAGGGGGACAAGGGAAGGGGGAGGTGGGGAGGAAAGGCTTATCACACCTATTGCGGCGTGGCAGCTGTCACTCAGTCAACCGGTCTGCCGTCTGTAGCGCAGTTAAATCTTCTGTGTACATATTTGTAATTCTTCAACCGCTGATCTTTGAATTCATGGGCGCTGAAGAGTGGTCGATTATCCGGAGTGAGGGGCGATTATCCAGTGACTTTTGTATCGAAAAAATTCGGTTCCCTGGGAAACGAGGCGAATAAGCGGAAAAGGCGATTAAGCGGAGGGCGATTGATCGGAGTCGACGGTACTTTGATATTTGCCAGTGTATGGGTATAGATATTTAGTATGGATTCAGGCTCATCACTACCACATGCACAAAGTGGTAATCAAAGCCAGAGAGAGAAAGGACCCATTTCTGCAAAGCGCTTGACTTATGGAAATAACAGATACTGCAGTAGCTCAATACCACACTGTGCCATTATTTTGTGCTCATTTACAGTAATCAATTTCTCTATTTCACAAGCCCCAACAACAGCATTTCTACACAGATCTCTCTTAAACTTCATCTGCATGACCATTTACATGACTTAGTAACCTTATTCATACCCATAACACCACTGGCTATCCTGATAAAATTTTGTGTAGACATGCATTGAAAAGATCAGCCATTTTATAGCTGAAATAAGTCAACAGTTGGCTATGAATGAAAGTCTGACCAAGTTACAGCTGCTGCTCATGAAATTGTTCAAGAACCAGGATGCAACTGGGGATGTTCAATTTTATTATGGGTCTTGCAGAATCTGTAATAAATGTTCTACAGAGAAGAACAGCATAAAAATTTGAAAAATATGCATCCTTAATGAAGAAAATGTCCAGATACGTAGACACATGTCAAATGACTATATTAATTATTATTTCAAGTAATCAATTTGGGAACTCGTTACTCAGATTTTAAAAAAAAATGTCAATTTGGAAACTTGAAAGACATTTGCAACACAACATGTAAGCTACAAAAGGTCCACAACACTGACCTGGAACTAAGCCGCATAATGACACCAGCCCTGCAACATCCAGCAACAGATGTGTATGATACTGTATCATTGTGTGTGCTATAATAGATTAATTTAACTGTTTAGTAGGCCTAACCGATGATAACAATCTCACACAATAGTTTTTGTTTTTTTTGTCTTCACAAACCTGATTATATGCCTCTGTAGATGTGGAGTAGTGTAGTTTATAATGTGTTGTAGTATTCCCCAGAACGTAATGGGCAAAGCCATCAGCACGAACATTCCGCCGACAAACCAAGCCTGAACATGGTTGGTAGCTCCCTTTTTCTGCAATTCCCAAATACAAAGAGGCACAGCAATCACAAGTGCCACAACGTAAAGTATAACGACGACAAATCGAATCCATTTCCGCCAACGCTGCAAAATAGCAACAACCCGCTGCCAAAAGGCACCACAGTCCATTTTCGTTTGGATAACTGGGAGGCTAGTCTCTGTTGTTGTTTATAGTCTCAGAGTATCGCCATTTTGTCGTCATGTGACTCTGTTAAAAATCTATGCCTCGTTTTGAATAGGGATTTTCCATCTGTCTATTCTCTAGATGTCGGTGACTCATTAGAGAATACAATAGTTTAATTTTGCTTGTATGAGTAAGGCTATGTGCCTAGTACATGTGACTTGCGATAGCGAGAATAACAGTCACTGTATCAGCATGACACCAATTACTATTTAAAAGTGTGACTTTCACAGAGATGACAAAGCAGTCACAAATCACCGTCGACGCTCCCGCATATATTTTTGCATTCTGAAAATGGGTGGCTACTGCAAAAAAAGGTTAACAAGTTTAAGATATCGCCTGAACTCTGCAGTGACTGTAATATCTTTAATAAAATATGTCTTAAAGAAAGCAAAAAAGTGGCACGGGAAATCCAGCGTACACCGCCCTGAAATGATCCTAGGGCGGTGTACGCTGGATTTCCCTAACACGTGTAGTTGCGAGATTAGTGTACCCGTGACATGGTTAAGCCAGGCCAATGATTGGTGCCTCCCGACTCGTAGCGACAGCTTCTAACCCGTATATTGACACGGACTGTCACTCAAAACTCCACCCCAACTCTCATGTCCTTTATGGTGGCGTGTTATGGGAGGAACCTGGTCAGATCCAAAGCTTTACAGATTAGTTCGGCATAAACTAACCGTACCAGGACCTTCGTCACACCGGACGTTAACGTCACACCGGAACAAGGAGCCATTTCCCATCCGAGCTTCCGCTGGAAGGATGTTATGCACTATTAGCAAAATCGGGATTCGTTTATATGACATGCTATGGCAGGTGTGTTCATATTATGGTTTTGGGTTCCCTGGGAATATGACGCAATATTTAATCAAGGGGTGATCAGATGTTTGATTATATTGCATGAAATTATTTGCAAGACCATTTTCGTTCTTTTTATGGAGCAGTTTTCTTATACCACATGAATTGAGTCTAGAAATCTCATTTTTCAACTAAATTATAGATGGAAACCGCCGCCATTACTTTAGTGCCCCGGACTATCTTGCCAATACCGGATGTAAGCGGAAATAATAGTATTATCAGTGATAACTAATCACTCAGTGAAATCAAGCGGTCGCATCACTTATAAATAGATCATGGAAACAAACACTGTTTACAGTATGGCCTGCTCATGAGTGTAAGATGATATCGATTTGCATTTTTACACGCAGTTTTGTTATGCTTTCACTATCCCTGCCTTATTCATATTCTCCTGTCTAGTCCCTCCTTTCTTACTCCCCTAGGAGCCTGTCGGTGCGTTCCTTCATTAGACTCTTGACACTTCATTTACTCATGACTGTTCGGCAGGACATCATGGTCGCTGTTTGACAAAAACTTGCTGTGCTGAAATAAAAATATAAAATCGCCCGGAGATGATTAAAATTATGTTCGTGAGACGTTTATAAACGTAATATGGAAAGACTATTAATAAAAGTTTTCATTTAGTTTATTAGTTATCTTCAAACTCACGATATCAGCAGGAGCTGAATGATTTAAATGTTTATTGACAGGACTTCCAAACGAGCCTCACACGTCTCGACTGATACTTGTGTCTAGACTGGAAATAGGATTAGGGATCCCGTCTCCATGGGCAATAGGGTTAATGAATCCTTCACAATGGACTTCAGGCTTAGGGTTAGGGGTTGAATCTAGATCTAGTAATATGCGGCATATTTAGATACCTCTCCAGTTTGTTAAAGGCTGGGAAAGATTTCCATATCATGCACTCCATTTTCGTAACAAACATAAAAAACAGTTTCATTCACGGTGGTTTGAGACGAAGGTGTGGGCCGCATATGGAAATCTGTTCATGGTAGTGCTATCGGCAAGAAATTATGAACGAAATATATTAACAGTGATGCCTGCGGGAAACAGAAATTTTCTCCCGAAATAATTTATCTTTGTACTCAAATGTCTAACCAATATGAAAATATTTTAGAACATTCGGCCCGATTTCCGTATAATCATCTCCTTCACACTGTCGTCTTCAAGCCCCACGGACGTTACATTTCCTATATCATGTGTTAGAGGTCCAAAATGTCCTTCCTAAAAATCAGCAAACTTACCTTCATTTGGACGAGTGTAATCCATTTTGCAGTGGTAACATAACTTTAATATCCTAAGAACGTCATCTGCTGATAATAACTTCATTATGTCCACAAATCCACATACTAAAAATTGCACTTGCTGATGCTTTATCGATATTCCGTGCATGAATAAGGCAACACAAATGCCTACCTTTTACAGCTATATTAACCTGGTCTATTAACTATTTCTAATTAGATCTGAAGTTGAAAGTTTTTTCCCATAAGACACATTTTACATTGTACACATCTATCTCAAACTCAAGTTACTTTGCTGGATAAGATTTTACAACTACCAAATGATGAAACGTTTATATAAAAAAAAAATTAAAAATTTGCTTACGAAATCATTTAGAACAGTCACAGAGTACACAAAGAATTTCAGTGTAAGGCAGAACTGACCGAAATGAAACGTCTAGGCGTGCTAAGTTAGGAGAACTTTATATTTTTAGAAATGTGTTCACACATGCCCCCAACAATCACACTTTTTTTCTAGTGAGTGAGTGATTGGGAGAGAAAGAAAGAAAGAAAGAAAGAAAGAAAGAAAGAAAGAAAGAAAGAAAGAAAGAAATGATAAAGTTAAAGAACTTGAGTGACTCATAGAAAGAATATGAGTGAGAGATGACAAGAATGTTAGAATAAGAATGAGAGTGTGACAGAAAGAATGCAAGAAGGAAAGTAAAAATGACAGAAACGAGACGGACAGACGGGAGAGAGAGAGAGAGAGAGAGAATGAGAGAAAGAGAGGGAGAGAGAGAGAGCAACAGAGTCAGCCAGAAAAAGTGTGAGAGGCAGAGATTACAAAGTGTGAATTAGGATTGAGACAGAATATGCGATATAATAGATATGGGGGATAGTAATAGGCAGAGAGAATAGACGTTACCGAGAATAATAGGAAAAAAGTGTTTTGGGTTTTGTTAGAGTTGGGGNGGGGGGGGGGGGGGGGGGTGAGGGTGAGGGGAAGGGTTTGAGATCGCGTTACATAATAAGACTATTTAAAATAGTTATAACACCTTGAAAAAACTCTTCCATAATAAATATTACTTTGAATCTTTCAGGTGAAGGAAAAGGAGTAGCCTACAGATTCCTAGCACTCATTTGTAAAAATCCGTTGCTACATAATTATACATGTATCAGTAGACGCACATGTTTTGGTTTAAAACTCCAATTGCGCCAATATCAGGACATAATCATAAAGTCTAGACTAAAAATGGTTTAAAATGCAAACCGAATAGTTTTTAAGTGTGATTTGAGGTGCATCCAGTCTGAATTTGCAGATGGATGGATGGATGGATGGATGGATGGATGGATGGATGGATGGATGGATGTATATGTTTTTGATATTTAAATCTCGACACTTTCATTAAGAGTAAAGTCTATGGAGTTGTGCCTGAATATTTAATAAGATAAATTCAAATATGTTTAATTGCAATCCAATTAACGGATTTCTGCTTTATCAGATTGATTGTTTTTCTTAAGAAAACAAGATTGTGCACAATTATAAATGCCACAACACACCTTAAAGTTTGCTAAATAGCAACACGATTTTGTGCTTCAAAGATAAGCTGTATTAATATAGAATAAGCTGGATTTTAAATATGTAATTAGTGTAAGTGAATGTTCGGGTGAGTCCAGAGATATTGGCAATTATGTAATGTCTCCCCTCCCATCCCCCACTCCCCTTTCAAAAAAAAAAAAAAAAAACAGCACCTTATGGATGGTCATTTCATGACCTACACTTCATATCAGGAAAATAGCAAGGTATTATAATCCTCTTCTTTAGATAGGCTTAACTTCCTCAACTGTAAACTATAGTTCCTGGACTATACGTGTAAACTTTGAAGTGGTACACTTTGGGCGAAAATTTCGACAACTTCCAGTGCATTAATGTCTATGAATTTTTGTATGCTACCTTATATTTGAAAAAAAAAAAAAGTTCATAATCTATTTTTTGCGAAGTCGTAAATCATCACGATCGCAAAATTCTTTGTCTGCGCTCAATAAAAACCACGACCTTTGATAGTGATTTCAAAATATAGTATAATGTTTGCAGTAAACGATGAAATCGACCATATTTATACATGTAAAGGCGTACCCATTCATTTTAGTAGAAAGATTAAGAAAGCTCGAAGTATTGAGACGGCCCATTTTCTGAATGCATTCAGTTAAAACAGACCACAAAAATGGGAAATTTAGAAAGAAAAAGTAAATAAGTAAACATTATTTCAAGCAATATAATTTATACTGCTATGCAATTTCCATATTACTTGTTACTTACGTCGCGACATCATTCCACTGAAGTTAGCTCTATGCGTGCTCCGTTCCTCTATCTTGGTTAACGGGTAGAGAACGATGATGCCGATACACAATCTGATTCTTGGTGAATTTTCAGGTATGAAGATGCCTATATGTAATTTTAAATAGTCTCTATAAAGTCACAAAACTGGCCGTGGGGAGGGGGAAAGGGGGTGGATTTTAATTTCAAAAGGCTTAGATAGGTGCAAATACATGTGTAGACTCAGAATAGGTGAGGTTTAGTCACCCAAGTATAAAATTTGTGGCTATTACTAGGTGGGTAAGGTTACCCTGTTTACTGAGTGAAAATGGCTAAAATAATAGGTAGTCTGCTTCACTGCCTACGTTCTCAAAATCTAACTGGTCTGGGGGCATTTTTCTTTGTGCCAAAATTTGGAAGAAGAGCTAAACAACATGTCTGGAAAGTATTTTAGTCTTGGACCCCTGGATAAGTTAATGAGAGGTGTAAAACCTAATATAGCTAACAGTGAAAAAAATATTGGCATCTTCATACTTTAATGTATAAACTAAATGTTTTTACTCATTCCGTACGATATCCTGTTTACACAATTCACAAAACACAATTGCACTCAGCTTTTTCATAGTAATTAGCTCTTTGTTACCAAACATGTTTAAAATAGAGCGTTTAATGACATCCCGGTCAAAGTTATCATATTTCTGTTTTCTGTGACCTTTCTTTATATCATTAATTGTTGTTGAAGACTGCTTGATCCATCGATTAAACGATGATTTTGAAATACCAAGAGCATGTATTACCCGATCTGCCAGGCGGTCAAGGTTATAAAAAAAGTGCCTTTCTTTTGGTCTCTTTGCAGAAGTACTTATACAGCTGGACATAGATTTTCTGTAAAGTTTTAAACTTTACTTTGAGTGGCATTATAATATAGATTGACAAAGCTAGAAATAGATATATGCTAATAATATGGCAACTTATAAATAGCACAGACTAGAAATGTATCAGACTGAGCGTGAGAACATCATCAAGGTCCCTAAGCCGCCATCCTAAAAGCCCTGTGGACACTGAAATTACTGCGTTCAATAGGTCTACTACCGGTAGGAAATTCCCAGAAACACGTGTATTTTAACTGTAGACAGACCCGTCTTTCACCCCGTTGCAATACTAAGCAGCAGTGTAGCGTCACTTCGTTTTCCTGAATAAGTAATGATTATCTTTTAAGCTGCTGTGATACCAGTTCCTTGTATTCTGTACTAAATACAGAATGAGTGAATTAATTATTTATATGTTTTTATATTATATATATGAATTCACAATTGTACACACACAAAAAAAGAAGTGACATAAAATCATTATGTTATACAACGCAATTACGTCAGCACTGTATATACACACAACCCCGAGATTCATTGTGAACCACATTACATTCTGACAGTCTACGCCTTTGCTTCAGAAAAACGCGGCACAGAGTTAAGTATTCCAGAGGGGTTTTAAACAGGCAAAACTTTAATGTAGTCACCCATTGTCTCCTTGATAGAATAGGTATGTTGATTCACCAGATACCGGAGAGGAAGAATACATAAAGACCATAATTTTATACATATCTATCTAACATGAGACAACAGGAATTCTTATCTCAAAGTATCATGTGAACACTGAATGCATTAAAACAGAGCCAATAACAGAATCACAAAATTCCTCTGGAATTATTTTTTTCTATTAAGCACACAAGTAATTGTTAAACTGCACTGAAAGTAACACGAAATTTGTCTCTAAAGTTACACTCAGCGTTTAGACCTATTAAACACATCTTGGAGTGTGTAGTGTGATGAAACTCATGCTCGTGAATGCTAGTCGCTACACAAATCTGAGGTTTCATTCCTTTAGCACTTAGTAACAAAGAGAGTGTATTAAGAACCTTTGATATCTAGTAGGGAAAAAGTCAAATTAAAAACTACACTGAGCCTGTCAATCGTCAGAGGACTAGAAAAGAGATGAGGGGGCATCGATCAGTGCCCCCTTCTCTCCTGCCCCCCCTCCTCCCAGCTATTCCACAAATACAAAAATCTCTGCCCCTATCTGCACCCCTGTTAGTCTCCACCCCCTCCTCATTCCCAAACATGATCGTCTTTTAGTTAAACACCCCTGTATAACTGCGTCCGTCTACGATCTTCCCTCTCCCTCCGTGCCCTTTTTCCACCAAGGAAGAATAAAAAACAACCCAAACCTTTACCATTATTATAATGTCACAGTACTGAGTAATAATGAAGAGTATTGGGTCCTCTGAACATTGTTTTCTCTTTTCAGCGCAGTGTTCAAAGCTTGTAGTGTATTACAGTACTTGTGTTCAAATGCGTCGCTTTTTTTTTGTTTTACCGAAGGTAATGGGCGGATTGAGGGAGGGAAGCCATAAAGGAAAACAGATAAAGGAGAAAAAAAAATTCATGAGACAAACGTTAGGAATGAGCAGTGGCATATTAAGATAAGTAGCCTGAATGGAAATTGGCCCAGGACGTTACGTTTATAAGGAGGCCTCGAATCAGAAAACGAGAAATATGGAGAGAAAACAGGGTTAGGGGGTGGAGGTTGAAAGGAGGAGAGAAAGAGAAAAAAAGTAAGAGAAAACGAGAGAGAGAGAGAGGTGAGCGGAGTTGGTCGAATGCGAGAGAGAGAGAAAGAGAGAGAGAGAGGGAGAGAAAAGGAGGTGTGGGAAGAGACTGAACGAATGTTCATTTTGTAGGCTTAACCGGTTCCTGTGGCAGACCTGCACCAAACGTAGTCTCACTGCAGACCATAAACGAACTTTTGATGCAGACCTCCTCCCATTATTACGTCAAATTTAATACAATAATTCTTTAGAAAAAAATATGTTCTCTCTCCTCCTCTGGTGGACTGTAGGATAGAGGGCTTCGCACTTTAAAGGACTCAAAAATCCGACCCTCCTTTTGTTTATCGTCTAAATTTTAGTTTAGTTAACGTAAAAATGTCCGGGTTTTCCATGCAAGGGAGAGTACGCTCAAATTTGTAGCCCAGCATGCTAATTGCTGGATTACTTGCCCTGTCTAAATTCTATCTTGGTACTCTTAGGAAACGTGTTTCTTTTTTTCTTTTTTTGGCCCTATTAACATTTTGTTATTCTACAAATTATACCACTGTGATTTCGGGAAATTTCTCCCATGGAGGTTAAAGTGCTTCTTTTGCCCGATCTTTTAAGAGAAAGAAAAAGGGGGGTCAACGCCCAAACTTGTTAACAAATCTCTCCTAAAAAAAAAAAGGTCACCTCAAATTCTGATTTGATCCCCAAGTCTTCATTCGGTTGGTTTTGACCGTATGCCGATACATAGACCTACACACACTTTATTTTTTTTCATCTAGAAGGCTCAAATTGTACCTGAAACTTTAAAATTAGATGCTTTACGTAGATCATAAATCAGTTTATATATTTCTACACCCTGACACTGGCTGGCAGGGCCCCAAAAACGGGGGATTTTATTATATTAGCGGATTAACTCAGTTGTTCATTTTACACAATGAGTGATTTGCCCTTCTAATACGTGCCAAAAACCTATATCCTCCCCACATTTCCTTATTTCCAATACAGTATATGTTTTGAGTAGTCAATAGTGATGCATTCTCTACTGTTGATGTCTCTCTCTTGCTTCATTTATGACAGAAGATGATATTCCTCTGATAAAGTACATATCATATATATATATCTGCAGAAGGACACAGAAAATTTTCAATGGTCAAATTCACTGAGATGAAGTGGATTGGGTGTTAATAGCCTTTGTTAGTTCCCTGGAGAAATATGCAACTGTCAGCGGTCTAGTACATTCATTTCCGTACAAAACGGTGCTAATGTTCCTGAAATATCTGTCTCAGATCATTCTAAGGCCCAATTTAGAGTTTGATACCTCTCAAAATAGCTAATTTTCTTGATGACATATTGTTATTCTATGCTAGTTTGAAAGCTCCCATGAACCTACTGTTCAACTCTAACATTTTGCCATGGTAGTCTATTTGGAGGGGAACTAGTGGGGAATGGTCAGAGGGAAGTGACCTGGGAGTGATCTCTTTTTTTTTTTTTT
>JAWQUT010000308.1:280696-326583 GCA_033807755.1 Ellobium chinense | reverse complement strand
CCCCCCAACCAAAAAAAAAGGACCAAACCAAAAAACCTGTCAAATCTATAAAACTCCATGCCCAATCAAAATATTTCAGCTTTTCTTAATGCAATTTGGTTAAATGTGAGGCTTATTATACTACAGCAATGCCCTGCCCAAAGACAACCATGGGCTTTATATCAGGCTACTTCTTACCACTTTACTCTCTACTAGATCTATAATTATCCATAGTGAAGATGTTCACTGAAATGCACAACAAAAATGTACAAAGGGTAAGTGCTGAATGCAGCAACAAAACAGAGACAGCAGTCTCTTTGATAATATAATCTCTACATATGTCATGCCACACTTTGGAAAAATTATAGATTTTAAACTTACAGGAAAAATATTTTATTGGTGGGTGATAAAATAAGGAAAAAAAAATGAAAGAAACAAAAATCTAACAGTAACAGAAAAGAAAGAAAATGAATGGAAAAGAAAGAAAATGAAAACTACAGCAACAGTGAAATCTGATTTTGTAGTGTGCATACGTGAAGCTGAATGATGGTCCTCACTTTTTCGCCTCTTTGATAAGTCAGATTCATGTGAGTCCATGGAATGATCCTGTAAAACAATGAGATGAAGCATGTATGAAACCTGAGTACAAAAGCACACCATGAAATGGAACCAAAAATGTCGGATTTTCTGGATGACAGGTTGACTAGAAATCCTTTCACGAAAAATGTCAGTGCTGAAACCTGCTTTAAGGTTAAGAAAACAAACATTTGTTAAGCCTTTGCCCTTTGGTGAAAATGGGACTGGAAGCATAAATTAACTGAAATGTTAGCTCCTCACAAGTGGTTATGACAGATAGCTTGTCAAAAAGTGACATCCTCTGAACTCTTTCTTGGATCAAGATGTAATGACCCTATATGATGAAACAATAAACTGAAATCCAGTGAGGGTAGCCTTGTATAAAGAATTTTCATCCAAGGCTCCTTTACCCTAGTCTACAATACATACAACAAATACAACTGTTGCTGCATCCATATTAAACTTGTATTTGCATATTCCTTTAGGAAACAGTCTTTCCAAAGTGTTGGTGTCTTGCTCATTATCACATAGTAAGTGTTTGGAACTGGGCATCAACCAGACTTCTAGACTCGGTAAGTTTTTGTGAGCTTTTTGTTCCCCACATAAAATGCCTGCCCATTCATTCTTCCAGAAAGAGCTTAGAATGATACATCTTTCACCTCAGAGGCCACTATCCTTATTCTTCATTGTTTATCATGAATACCGTAAATGTAAACAGTGAATGTAGATGAAATGTAAAGCACAGATCAACAATATTCTAGGCATAGCTGGCTATCTGTAACAGCTAACTGGAGAGCTGGACCTGAAGACTTTTGTTGGACAAGTGAACTCCACAACATTCATAGGAGAGCTTTACATCATGACAGTCAATAAATAAATGATAATGGTTTCCAAGTTGAATGCTACACTAGTAAATTTGAAAATTTCTCCCTAGAATGCAACAGATTACAAACTGCAATCTTGCTTAGTAAGAACTGCACTCTTGGGATGACTTACATACCTTTACCACTCTTTGCTCAAGGGTTTTAAAGAAAATTGAAAAAAAACCAATTAATTACCCTTTTCTTTTCCTTTCTCTCTTTATCACGCTCCCATTCCCAGGCATCATCAGGTTCAGCAGAGGGGCTCTACAATATCAGGAAAACATGAACAGAAAAAAAAGAATGTAATACAGCAGAACAAAATACAACAGATTGCATCTATAAAGTTGACATAATGGCAAGGCAGAGTTGGGGGTTGGGGGGATAGGGCAGAAAAGGTTGTTGCTTGTTGCTCAGTGAACTGTTTTGGTGGTTTCAGGGAGCATCTTCCTTCCCCCTTTCCATAAAACTTATAATCAGTGAGCACTAAAGCCCTTTGAGCTTCTACTCATCACCCTCCTCCCCTTTGCAAGAGCTGTGAGAATGGATGATGAGCCTGCTCAACACAGATCCAATGATTCTGTGTTTTGAACCTTGTCCATCACTTATGAATGGATTGCCTGGAAGCAATCTGGCTGATATCGTATGGTACATCTTGACAACTTATACACCATAAATGTACTTTCACAAAAGTCATTCAAAAAAAATTCTCTTGAAGATTGATATCTTTTTTGATTTTATGCATAATGTCATGCTCCTAGGACCATTTTGGCAATGGTCTTGTCCACTCTTTAAGAAAATTAAAAGAAATGGAACCGTGTTCAGAGACGTGATTCTACATTGACCAAGTTAGATATGCAGTTCATAAGCTCTGTGCTTCATCCCACTATTTACTCCCCTTATATCCACATTCCTATAAATGTTCATGCAATTAGAAACACTTTGAAGATATATATTCATTCTCCTGTTCAGTGTACATTTAAACATGTTTATAGAACCATGAGTTTCAAAACACACTGCAAGTGTCAGTCTCACTGTTGTTAGGTTTCATACAATAAGACCTACGGATGTTGTAAAAAATGGGAGTGTTTAATCATGCTATTTAGAGCATCCTACAAATTTCATAACAATTATATGCAATACTGTTCTTAAGCACACCCTACAGACAATGCTCTTCATGCCATGGGTAAAAAGGCTTTCTTCTTTAGTGTTATAAGGAGTTCAATGAATGCAGTAAAAATATTTTGCACACAACTCCATTGCTGCAAAGAATAATTATTTTTCCTCTTTATGGCTAGGAAAATCCACAGTCAGCTCCACTTAATCACTTTCGCTTAACCACCAAGATTTTCAGAAAAAGTAATTTCTATATAAAAATCACTGGACAACTGCACCGATGCTCTGGAAAATCACAACATAGTAATATCCTGTCAGCCTGAAATAGAAGTGACTAGCCAAATCTTAGCGGGCTAACCCTAATAACGCCCTTCGCCGATATAATAGGTGAAGTAGTCACATCCCAGGGCCAAACGCTGCAATACAATGATTTAATTGGCGTATTTGTGGGACGAGATGTTTCATAGTTATATTCCCTTGACCGCCTCGGGATTTCTTCCATTTTATCCATTTACAGTGCAACTTAAGGGAAACACTAGTCTTTCATGAAAGCTGCGAGCATAGCATCAGGTATGTTGTACTTTAAAGTCATATGTTGTCTTCACCCTTAATTGGTGCAATATATAACGAAATTTCCACACACCAAACCACCAGTGGACAACAGGAGGAGAAAGTGCCAGCAACAGCTGAAGCTCTTTCCTCTCTTCATTTCTTTTTCTGCTCTTGGGTGTGCAACAATTGTCATGTTATTAAAAGTTTCCTGAAACTTTCAATCAGTTTACTGAAAGTAGGGTAGTAGGAATAAAGAGGCCTTTGAATGGGGATTTTCTTTTTGTTTGGGTAAAGGGCTGTCATGTTAAAGTGAACTCTACAGTATTTCGTTACCTGAAAAAGAATCTGTGTTCTAAGGAGTAATGGCGACATGCAAATTTATAGATCAGTCAAACCACACCATGAGAAAGATCACGGGCAGATAAGATTGATGGTGTATCATAATTATTGACCAGCAGTGGTGTCACAGATTTGATAGGGCAATTCCCTTGATGCTCAGTGATGACAAACACTTTGATACCATTTCTCAAATCTTGCTGGATAACTTGAGAGGAAAGCAACAAGAAGGACCGCCTGATCAAAGAACATTACCACTACCATACCGCACAGCACCAAGCCTGTCGCATCAATGTTTAGTGACTGACCAGTAAGATCTTTGTTAGCCTAAACATGTCACATCCAAGTGTCCAGCATCATTGGTTACTCTGATCACAGCATTAAGGTGCACGCATATCAATCATATGCTCCTGCCATGTGATAGTCCCAAGCCCATGAGAACTCAAGGCTGGAGAGATTATTTCACCTCCTCTCTCACCCCAAGAAGTAACTATCCTAACAGTACCACTAAATCCCATATTTCTGTGTGTTCTTGAGGAGCTGCAATTAAGCTGTTCCCACAGAAAATCGTGGTTGCAAATTATTGCAAAGTTCCGTGGTTTTGAGGCCTTGTTGCCATTTTGCAACTTTCCGCAAATTTAGGCATTTTCTGCAAATTTGGTGCAAATTTTGCTGATTTTGGCCAAACAGTGCACTTTCTCAGCCAGTGATGCCATACTGTGCAAATTGGAACAAAGAAAATCTGTTCCCTTTCTACATTTTTGCAACATTTCAGTAGTGAAAAGCGACGTGGAGGTAAATATAATTAAGTTATAAAGCTATTTTTGCAAATTTTGGTGCAATTTTTAACCACTTTTTGCAGGCAAATTTTGAAAATCTTGGTGCAATTTTTGGGAGTTTGAAATGCAATTTTTCACAGGGACAGATTAAGCAGAGTTGACTGTATTGTGCTGGTGTGCTAAATAAATTAAATGGGCCACTGCAGAAAAAGACTCCATCTTTTATCAATCTGTTTCTTTTAGTGCAGATTAAAGTAAGTTTCTCAGTTCCTAAACATTTTATATTATCAACATCCTGGAATATCTTTTCCTATGCAATGGAAAACTACATATTGAATAAAATATCCTAAACTTACAGTTTACTGCTGAAATAACAAAATTTTGCCTTTTGGTGCACAATTAAATATTTTGAGATATTATGCAAAATAAGGGATTCTCTCTATCTATACAAATATGACCCCTTGCCCCTACAAAATCGATTCTTACGGTTATTTCTTTGAAAATTTGAGATGATAATACCTTAAAAAAAAAACAACACTGGATATCCTCTACTGTCCTCCAGCTTAATAATCACATTACTCACTTCTTTTTCTGAAACACCCACCTCAAGAACTAAGGTTAATGGGTAATACACAGAGACTGTCAGAAAACCCTAAAGAAAGGTTTTTCTCTATTTACAGTGGAAGCCGGATGAACTGAACAACAGTTTATCTTGAAAATCATTTGATCTAGGGTATCAAAAGTCTCTCTGGTATCCCCCTTCATTTCTAACTCATTCAGCATAAGATGAAATGGAAATCACTCGAATTCTCTTTATGCAAATTTTTCTTCATTCATCAGCAAATGGTTGGCGAGCACTGTCATTCAACTTGACAACAAAACAGCAGCTGGTTGTTTGAACTCACTGCTCTGCCATTTCACAAAGACTACGTAAGTGCCTTCAGAAGTTGCCAGAAAATCAAGAGGTTACAGGTCAAAATCATGAGGACAACACTCCAGAAGTGTTGAAGAAATGAAACAAAAACAGAATAGAAATATGCATCTTCGGAAAATTATTTCCTTGATTAACTAAACGTGAGTCTGATCCAGTGCCCTACAAGTATGTGTATTCTGCTGTTAAATGCCAGTGCTCCAGACATGCACAGGACCAACAGCTGTGAGCATGCATGTATCCTGATGAAGTTATGCGTGATACTTGGTGTGTTGTCTCAAAGCCACTGATGTTAAAAAAAAAAATTTCATAAAGAGCTGAAAGGAGTGCGAGTTTCAGGGTAAGACTCCATTCACTTCAAGCTGTAATTATGAACTTCATTCTCTACTGTGTTTTTTCTATTATCAGGAAACTTATGGGCACTCCCTTCTCAAAAAGTAATAATACAAACAGAATTGTGTATTCTGTGTAAATTCAGTTTTACCGACTTCCACCATATTTCCTTCATCTGACCCAAATATCCCACCTTTCTGTGCTTGTTCCTTCCTTCATGTGGCGACTCCTGCAATCAAGAAGTAATTGGGTGTGGTTGTTGAGCACATGTCTCAAGACATGCAGCAGTTGTGGTAGAGGTGGAAGTGGGGATGAAGGTGATGTTGTTGGTGCTGCAGCTGCCATTGGTTTGGAAGCCGAACGTCCAATTTTGCTCCAACCAGACCAGGTCAGCACATGTTCAATATACCCTAATCCTGGCCTTAAGTTTTCCACTTAATAAAACAATGTTACCAATCTGTCTTCATATTGCATTTGAAAAAGCTTATCCTGCTAAAAACAGTGTGTATCATAAAATTGCTTTAACCAAAAGAGAAATAAAAAATGGGCCTCTGAAATTTAAAAAATACTGAATTATTGTGGCCATCTTGCCCACAATTCATTTTCTTAAAATCATGAAGTTGCGCCAAACTTCTTGGTGTGCTAGCGGTGAAGACTGCTTTTCATCCAATTGTGAGTAAACGATACACGGATATAAAGGAACATGTGAAAGATTAGGGCATACTGAACATTTCAGTAATTTGAATATTACCTTCAGTCCAACATCTCTCCCTTCACTTGCCAATCAGAGACAGAAGATTAAGATTAGGGAAGAAGATACCAGACAGACCAGTTTCACATCTGATTCACACAGCAACAGCATCAAGTTTTAACAGCAATGAAATTTCCTATAGTCATAGCCAAAATTAACTGATTTATAAGAAATTAGAAACTATGAACAGAACAAGATAACAACTCTAGAAAATAATGCACAGTCATACCTCATAACCTCAAACTTTATATTCTGAATCTTTCATTTTCCAAATCAAACTTTGCTAAGAATTCAAATGCTTCACATAAGTCAAAATTATGGACTGGTCTCCTTGAATATGAGCTTATGAGGTCCTAGAGCCTGTGTACAGTACAGTAACTACATGTATTTGAAGCTTTAATTTTTCATGGTTCAAAGCCCTTGGTATTCATTCCAAATTACACCTAGTTTGTTTGAAAAAAAAAAAAATGATGCTTTGGCACAACCTCAATAATGTGTTGCAGATACTAGTGTGGAGAAGGTGATAGCAATTGATGTCTTATAAGTAAAACAGATTTCCAAGTTTCATTTTTAAAAAAAAATTATCACATTCAGTCACAGCCTTTCAGGACCTTTGGCAGTAATTCTTTACAGCTCTAAATTGTGAAATATTACTGAAATTGTGATCCTATCTTTACTATTAAACACCTTTAGCCTGATTTTTACTGCCTGTGTACAGTACAGTAACTGCATGTATTTGAAGCTTTAATTTTTCATAGTTCAAAGCCCTTGGTATTCATTCCAAATTACAGTTTGCTTGAAAAAAAAAAAATCTGTTACACACTTCAATTTTGACAAAATATATTATCTAAAGTCATAAGAGATTATCTAATGTTGATAATAATTTACAAGTCCTGTCACGACTGTCTGAAAACATAATTGGAAGCTGTGTCCTGCAAAAGATTCCTGAGAGATTACTACTAATTTATGGGAATGCTGAGCATGTATACAAGTAGTCCTCTAATATGTATTATATTACACTATTCTTTAAGACTGAAAAAACACACCTGCTACCATATTAACATGCAGGTATACTCAGTTTACATCTCTTTCATGTGAGGAAGCAAAAAACAAATTGCTATAATTATTTTCACTTGCCAAGAAAGCGAAACCAGTTATTTTTCACCCTGTAATGCAAAGCTTTCAACAACAATACTGTCTGCTATCAGCAATTACATGTATTTTTATTCCTTTTTTTTTTTTCATTTCTAAACATGTAAAAAAAAAAAATCATCCTTAAGAGGTAATCCTAGATCCAGTGACCTGTGGTTCAGTCATCACTGGCAAGACACAGCTTCACTGAATTAGAAAATAGTAGGCATGAAGAGACAAAACCTCCCCAATCCAGTTATAACCAATCACACCTCACAAACTAAAGACATGGATCACAGATGGAAGACAATGACAACAATGCTGCTACAACTCAATGAATAAGGCACATGTCAAAGAACGAAGCAAAGGATAAATAAAATTCTCTAGTCTCCAACATTATGAGCAGGTTGGACTTTTGAAAAGGAAAAAAAAAAAATCAACTTTCTTGTCTTAGAGCACTTTCACAACCACAAAAGACACTAAGGACTATGCGTTCTAATGTTGTGCAAAATTATCACATGTCAAAAGCTGAGAGCAATTTACAGTCTAATTTATGTCACATCATTTGTGATAAGAGACTCTCAGTTTTCCAGTTATGCTGCCAAACACCTCCCCCACAATCCACCATCTTTAAATCCTAAAAAAAAAAACTGTGTACATGACTTATGACATGGTTGGATATTTTGCATAGGAGACTACAGATGTGACAGGGTTGATGTCATATATGAGATGAAACCACGATAACAACAGAGTGAATGACTTCATCAGAACAGACTTACACACAACAAACAAGAAGTAACAAATAATGCAGCTATTTGAGATGGCAAGACCTGGTGTCCCTCCAATAGCAGTGTAAATCTGAGAAGAATGCAGAAATCCTCCAAGAAATACATAGTGATGTCCTTAGAAATAATTCACATCAACTGGGAAACCATCACTCCTCACGAAGAAAGTGAATCCTTGCAGCATCTTACTGACATCTTGTTTGGTTATACTAAAAATTTGTTCAGCAGCATAATGAAATGAAAGGCTTTTTTGGAAGACCAAACAGGGAATGGACAGACTACACACAGATATGTTGTGAGAAAGAAATGTATGTCTGTAGGCCCGTCAGATTAACACAATGCCACTAGATCAGAAACCAAGACATCCAGACTAGAACATGATCAAGGCCTTCTATTCAGAAATCGAAAGTGCAATCACTGCTCTTTAAAACAATACTGACAAATATTTCTTGATAAATTTAGAAGTTTTGAGACAGAAGCCTAAATTATATAGCAATAAGTATACAATTAATTGTCTTTTAATTCTGATTTTCCTGGCATTATACAGGGATGTCCCTTAGTCTTATCAAACAACTTTAACTCCTGCCAAAATCACATTAACTCATAAAATATTGATGAAAGTAAACAAACTTCACTTCCATAAAATAACTCATTTTGACTGGCTGCAAGACATGTAAAGGGGGAGAAAGACACTCAGTATCACAGAGGTCAAGAGCATTAGGTAAGCTTGAGAAGAGGCAGAGAATCAGGTTTATATTCCACATATCCTTTTAAAATATGTTTTATTACAAATGATGAGATGTTTACAAACAGAAATAAGTAACTTCAGGACTGCCCATTTATGGAATGTCAACTACTCTGTCTCGTAATATTTCATACCAACAAGCTATTTAATAACTTGAATAAAGCCTTTGGTGGTTTTGTGAACATCTACAAGAGTTGAGCCAAGGCCTATCTCAAGAGGAAAGATAAACAAACAGTGAAGATCAGCTCTATGTGTATTATAGATCTGTATTATCTTCGTCTAATCACAAAGGCTTCTGTCTTTACTTCATTCTTTCCCCTTGACTATGACACAAGCTAAAAAATGTTAAACTTGTAAACCTAATTTCTCAGCAAATACCAAGTTCAAATAATCGATAACTGCTTAACACTTCAATTTTTCAAAAACAAAGTCAAATGTTCAGTTAACCCATGTTACTAGAATAATTCATAACAACTTTAGAATGTTCAAAGTGCATGGGGGAAGTTCATCTGTACTTCATCTTTCTGTTCCTCATCCTGGATCCCAGCATCATATTTTAAGAAATACACTATTCTAATCTACTTATACTACTTACTAATCTACATATCACCAGCAATGAAAATTAGTGAGAATTCATAATAGTGCTAACATTACTCAATTGCGCAAACTTTCTTTATGAGTGGTACTCAGCTGGCCATGAGGAGAACAATGGGTAAGTCTTTCAACTGACAAGATGAAATCAGTCTTTGGTCTAGATAAGTAAATTTTGAAATTAATAGAAAATGCAACAGCATTTCCTGCTAAAATACTCTGACGCAAAGCTAGTTCCATTGGTCCTCAAATGGTGGAACAAAAAGGAACTCCAATACTGAGGCTGAATCTTATGATTTCTACAAGTAAAAACATTGTAATATGCCATTTAAAAATTATGGCTTCAGCTACATTAACAATCGACAATAACATCCTGAAAAGTTTGGGTTCTTGAACCATGGCACAAATCTGATTAATTCATGTCAATCTCAAAAAACAAAACAAACAAAAACTCACACATGCTCACTAGAAAATGCGAGGAATATTCTTCACTGTTTTGCACAGTGCCTACTTGGAAATTAAATCCACAGAACTGATGTACTCCATCTATCACTTCAGAGTTTATTAACCCTTACATGTGACTTAATCATTTTTGGAGGGGAGGGCAGGGAGGTGTCAGTCACTTGTAAAATTTGGCATAATTTCCCTTGACTGATAATGCCCATATAATCATCTCTACCCATGTAAGAGTGGTCTGGCCTTGGTATCTGGTGGTTGAACAGAGTTTAAAGCAAAAGCTGAACAAATGATACAGAAACATTCGTGAAAGGGAACAAGGGATATCAAACTCTGAAACAGATACTTGTCCAGAGACTTTGTCATGTGTAAGTGCTGGACAATATATTCTGAATTTCTAAAAATAATATGCTTAGTTTTATTGTCACTGTAAGGATTAATAATGTAACAAAAGCCAATGCTGCCATATAAATACTGTAATAAATTTCTTTGCAATTAGAAGCCATTCAAATACAGTGAAAGAAGGTCAAACCAAAACTGTCGGAGCTAGACAAACAATTCTAAATCAACAATAATCCTGATCAGAAGGGAGTGCCCCTTAGTTTTCTGTTACTGAAGGGAGGCAACAAACTGGAAGCAGAAGAATGTTGAGCTATAAGGAAACTGAGTGTTTAAACAACAGCAGAGCAGCCAACAGAAGAAAAACATGCTTTTCATTCAGTCTAAATGACTAATGATTTTGGGTACAAAACTGTGACATGTAGATAAAACTGGTTGTCAGCTGTCAGAAAAAGGAGACTGAGTAACACAAAATAGGTAAATCAGAGTTTATGATATATGGATGAAAAAGTTTATCTCACTAAAGACAGATGGATGCAATGCATGGCTTGTTTCTTCTTTATCGCCATTGTTCGAGACGGAACATGTGGGTACATGTTACACATACTAAAATCCAAAAAGTATGTCATATATGCCCATAGAGGATTAGGACCACCATGATTCAGTCTCAAGCACAGACTTCAAAGATGAGAGAAGTCTCTGGCTCTGTTTTGTTTTGATAAGCACTGAATAATTAAATAAAGAAACCTATTCCATTATAAGGCATTACAGTAATATTCTCTCTGCAAAAAGTGGAATGAGCTATGATCAACACAAGAAGGGAACTTTGCTGAAAATAATGTATGTTTTGAAAGTTGTTGGTTTTTTTTGCAGGACCTTGGGCTTCACCAACTTCCACTGTACTATCTGGCTCAATCTATGGAATTAAATAAGTACCATGCGTGCCAATACAGTGACTGATCTCTGGCAATTCAAATGATTAAATCCTGTTGAATTTCACTCCATAACAGAATAATCCATTGTTAGAAAATCCACAATACAAAACCACTGTATCATGCAGAAGCCTCGCATCTTAAGAATGGCAGTGAAAAATGAAATTCTGGAGAACAACATAAAACAAACTTTTGACTTTACACTTCAGTCATTTTCTGATGAGGTCACATCAAGAGAAGAACCACAGATCATCATAACTTCTGAACACCAACAATTGACATTTGGTTGTTAACCTATATCACAATATGTGATAAGCTTCCACTCATCACCCTCACTTTGCGATATTGAACAAACTTCTTGCATTTATAAAACAAATGCAAGATAGATGAATTGTGTCCTCTTGTTAAATAAAGGCACAGTATACTGGATGAGCAAAGAATGCTTAAATAAATGCACTGCTCCAAGCTTTTTATTGCTACAGTCCTTCACAGTTCCAAAACGACTCTGGCACTAACTAGAGCATGATAACACACATCAGCACACTACTCATTTATGTTCAGACAATATCCAATTTCCTTCAGCTCATTAGAGGGTCTCCCAGCATCATACAAGCCACAACAGTGGCAATGCAACATTCTCCTCACTATCAATAATTTATATATTACAGTTCTCTTCATCAGCGTCCATCAATGACTAAATTCACATAGCACATCTAAGTCCCTGATATCCCTATGCTCCACAAATGATTCCTTGAAATACTAACTTCTAACTTTCTGTACACTGATCATAGCTGTATACTTGATGTCTCTCTGATCTCAAGTCTGATTCAATTCACAACATATATATATGCACACGGTATCACAACTCAGTCAAGGTACATTTCTTAAACCAAATTTTTGAAGGACCACAGCATATGAAGAAAGCAGAAAATGTCCCAATCTCAATGTCAATTCTTCCTCATAATTAACAACTAATAATATTGCAGACTAAGATGCTCTGTGGACTGAAATGCTTGACTTGAAGAGATGATTCTGAGCAGCTGATTTTGAAGAGGTTACTCTGAACAGTTGAGGTTGAAGAGATGACTCCGAGTAATAACTACTATGATGAGAACACAAGAGAGATCTGCTGTATGGTTCCCAGTTGCATCCAGGTTGAGCGAAAATGATTGGAAATCTATGGTTACGGACAGATAAAATTTCTCTTCAGATGTGACTTACAGCAGCTGAAAATCCATGATGTCTCAGTTGTCATCAGAAGGGCTGACAATATTATCCACTGCCTGAAGAGCTGAAGTGATATTCGTGTCAAAAGCTGAAAGAGGCCTCTGGATGGCAGGTGTATCACACCCTGAGTGGGATGACAAGAAGCGACGAGATCTTTTTTTCCTTATTGCATGGCATAAATGGACATATGATTAGTACTGTGTGGGTATTGCTGAATAGGGAGAAGAGTGAATATTTCATCCATTTCTTGGACGACACTCAGTCCTTGAGTGTAAGATGATTTGCTGGAGCAAGAGGCTAGTTTCATCCCTTCACTGTGGTAACATGGCCACTCCTTAATGTGAGAAGACTTGTTCTGTTGAAATCTTGACAGCTAAATGGGCCTATGTAAGTAGAGCCATCCATTTCTGGTGGGAAATGATCATGGTGGATAAGGATTGTGCTTCTTTCCAAAGAATCGATGATAGACAGCCCTGTAAACTTTAGATCTGACATGGCAACATCTTATCAACTGCAAGAAACATCTTGCTCTTTCATTTCAGCTGCTGATATGATCGCAGGCCAAAATTGCAGGACCTCTGCAGCAGGCTGGACATATATGACCTCACAACTTCCTTGCAGTGGTACCATCATGTGGAAGATGAATCACTGGGTTATAAATCTTGCTTCACACCACCATGGATAACTAAGACAGGGCAAACTTGGACAGTGACACAGCTGGCAGTCGTTGAAGATAGTCCATGTTGAATACTAGCATATATGATGATTGGCCTATGGTTCAGATTCCTGTGGCTGTTGCTTTGATGCCTGACCAGACGAACTCAGATGTTTTGACGGGCATAAAATTACGAGCTGGCCGCTTCATGGCTTGGTGGATTATTTATGACAGCGGGATCAACTGATTCTTCTTTGAGAAATCTGCTGCTCTACCCCAACGGAGCCAGTTTCAACTTCAGCTGCAATGCCTGGATGAAGATCGACACAGTGCTTAGTGAATATCTTCTTCTTCAAAGACATCTTGGATTTATTTTTTTTTTGGACTAGATCCCAAGGTTACTTTAGTAGCTGGTGGTCAATATCATTATAATTCTCATAGCTTTTTGTGATGCCATTCTGCTCAGTTCTGCAATCACGCCCTCATCTTCTGCAGACTTGGGATTCAATTTCCAGCCTTGTATGTCATCTGTCTGTTGTTTCTAATGTATCATTCAGGTTGTCCAGAACAAGGAAATCGTGTTGCATCATTAAGTAAAGTACAGACTCTTGGCCACATTCTATTTTCATTGTGATCTCCCTTTAATACAATCATTTTCACTTTCCTTGGACATCTGCAACCTCGCATTTCATCTGACTGAAATTTCTTGCAGCTCATCTGGATCACTTAGCATTTGACGGACTGATGATGTATGGCAGGGAGAGACTATATTGATTCCTGGAGACAGCCTTCTTGTCATGATTCCCCTCATCAAGATTCTAATCTTCATGCATCTCTGTGTCACATACTTGCAATTCATCTCACTGGCCCTTCCTGCTTTTTATACAAGTTGTTTCACATTATGGACGTTGGATTGATCTGTTGATAAGTTTAAAGATGAGACAAAACTTCCTTTGGGCTATTAGTGATATCCTGGACACGCACTTCACATCCTGGATTTTTCAATCAACGTGGCTTTCTCCTGGAGCACTCCTCATGTGCCTGCGACTTCCAAAATCTTGCTATAAAATTTAAATGTAGAAACTTTTCTGTGATTATAAGAGGCTCTGCTGGCATTGAACAGAAAATGAAACTCCTCCAAGCATTTTTGTTTCCCTTTCCTAAACGAACCATATCCACATTATGCTCTCAATAACTTTACATCCTTCTTGAGACAACGTGCTGGTTCATCTTCAGAGTCGTTGGCGTCATGACTATTAGACTTTTTCCTTCTGGTACTTGCACTGAAAGTGAGACAATTCTGCAGGATGTGGACCAATCATTCTTAGTAACTTCTGACCAGCATCTTCTGTCTTCCAAAATTTTGTTAACATGTTGAGAATTTCATTTCATCCATGACTCCACATCCTCAAACTTTGTAGCCATTTTTTTCTATCTAAGCTCTTTCAGTTGCCTTGATCTTCCTTTTATCCCTTTTGCTTTGATTTCCATCTTCCATTCAGCGAATATTCCATTTATCCACCTTTTTGCCCATTTCTGTACAGCCTTGCCTTTCCTTCGCGCCAACCCTCCTTGCTTCTAATTCCTTCAAGCTTGCCATTCTCTCTGAACCTCTTGCCACAGGCCTCAGAGTTCCTGTCGCTGAAATCGTGCTCCAACACCTTGGGAGTGTGAGCGCAGACAATGCCACCAAGCTGGCTCAGGACAAAAACCTTCCACTACACTTCAATACTAACCTGAGATGAACCACCAGCTTCCAGTCTTCTTCGTTTTGCCTCTGAAATAAGATACAGAAAAAATGAGTCGATTCAGACATACCACTCCAAAGAGAGAATTTTTGTTGGTTATTTTTAAAACTGCAGAAAACAGAAAAGTTGAATAAAAAAAAATAAAATAATTTCAGGGCAGGTAATATTTTCAACTCTTCCGTCCTTAAAGACTAATGACTGGCACATTTGCTGATTTCTATGTGAGATTAATGCCAATCAAGTAAAGATTAATATGAATCATTTTCTTTCCTTTACTCTTTTTGTGATCATATGAATTTGTAACACTGCTGTGGTTTACAACAGCATCATATAGTATTTAAATACACTCCAGGCCTATGTTTTATTAATCACTCCTACAGAAATTTTCTAAACATTAAAATCTTTTCTGTATTAGCATCTAACCTCGCTCATCCATATGTCTGGGAGAAGGTTCTGCGCTCCGACGGTGGGATGATGAAGATGATGATATGTGGCCTCCGCTCCCCATGCGGTCCTCTCGTTCCATGTCCTTCATTCTGGCTGCATGTCGCTCTTCCTCTTTGGCTGAAGCCTCACGTTCCTTCCTCTCTCTCTTCTCTTCTTTGGCTTTCTCCTTGGCTGCCTTACTGGCCTCCTTGTCCTTGCGGTCACTCTTCTTCAACTTTTCTTCTCTAGGAATCTTCTGCTCTCCATGTCGCACATCTTCGAGCACATCCACTGCAGACTGCCTCATTGCATGGTGAGACTGAGAATCTGGACTGTCCCGGACTTCTTTCTTCACACTGGCAATATGACAATATAAAGATCAAAATATGTGAAGGTAATTTTTTTCTCTAGGACACAAAAATTTCAAAACTGTTCATAGACTTTTCCTTATCTGAACATGCTGTAGACATACCTGAAAACATATATCCACACTGATAGTTAAAAATTTTCCCAAAACTTGTGAAATGGTATATACAGCTTGTTATCAGAGTACAGTCTACAGGTATCAGTACTCTTCTTGAATTGAAACGAAGGGAAACAATAATATTCCCATGGAAATTCCTGCCTCTGATCAACTCTTTTTAAACAAGTTATGACACAATTCATGCCCAAGTAAGAACCACATTTCTGACAGGAACAGAAATCAGTGAGGTATAGACATGGCTAATGATATAATCAGGCACAATCCCATATGAGCTATAATCAAAAGTCATCAACACTTAGTATCAGACAGCAGTTTAAACTGGTCACATGCAACACCAATTTCATCCCTTCAAACTTACTTGGCACCGTTGCTCTCCAGAGAATGTGCTGATCTGATCTTAGCCTCCTTCTTTTCCTTAGCATCCTTTTTTTCAGATGCCCGCTCTCTTTTATCTCTTCTGTCTCCATCACCAGCCTGGCCTCTCTCTTTCCTGTCCTCTCTAGGGATTAATTCCTGTTTGATTTCTTTCGTCCTCGCTAGATATCACCATGGAAGAAAAAAAGGAGAGAATTATGTGACAGCGGCCAGTACAGAATTATAATTTCAAGTAAACTACCCCTCATTATGAATGATGTTGTTGTTGTTTTTCTTTTTACCTTGTAAGCCCTGAGTTTTAGTATCTTAGGGCCTTGTTAAATGCTTTTTATAGATAAATGTGCACGTGTTTGGAGCTGTGGTGTGGAAACATATACACAGTCATGGCTGACAGTTTTAAGTGGCAAATATAACCTCCTCTCTACTTTCAGGATGGAGCATTAAAGAATGTAATGTTACTGAAACATGAATGTGACAGTCATACACAAAAAAACCCTCCCCCATCCCCTATGGATGCTTAAAAAGAAGGTTAATACTATTCATGTCGAAACAAAGTGATCATAGGGAGACTGACAGTTAAATAGTTAATAGCTGTAGACATTTGCTTGTCAAGCCTACTGTGATTGTTAACTAGCACTACACTGATTTGAAATCAGTTTAGAAAGCCATCACAGAACAAAGTATCAGAAGAAAGACAAGATCAGATGAAGGAAAGAAAAAAAAAANGGGGGGGGGGGGAAGCAGAAAACTGAGTGTGTGCAATTCACTATCTGCTTAGTCATAATGAATTCTGTTCTCACAAACTCTTACCAAACAAGCCTCATTTTCAAGCTGGACAAAAATATTATTGCACAGCCCAGCAAACTGCAAAACATATTGATGAGGAAAACAACAGAACAGCAAGATTCAACAAAAAAAGTTCAAAGATTGGACAGCAATCACATGGTTGCCAACTGCCTCAGGCCTGAAATGTTTTTCGGTCAAAGGATCCTGGAGCATGCTCCCTCAAAAAATGTTTAAAATAAGGAAGTAAATGGAGCAGTTGAGGTCATTTCTTGCTGAAATTTGGTGAGAATTTGGAACATTATTTGGCAAAATAAGCAAAAAGACATTCCATGACCATTAAATGAAAATAGGAGGCAAGTGTTGATCTGAATGTTGTAACCAGTCCACATTTGCATAATGTGGTCTGAAGTTACTGTCTATAGATCAATCACTCCCTTTTTTTTTTTTTACTTGGGTAACATGCTCACGCTAACAAAGGGTTATGCTAAGACTCAAAAAGTTGGGAGTGAGCATATTTGGTGGTGTCTGATCTAAGAAAATGCTGATGGAGGGGACAGGGACCATCATCTGTTTCTTCTCCCATTAGAAATGAGAAGCTACCTAACACCAGCCAGAGACAGAGAGGGAGGGAGAGAGAGAGAGGAAAATACAGGAATTTGGCGAGGGTTGGAAGCCATCGCATACCTCCGGTGGAACTAGAAAAAACCTTGGTCAGGTGTCAGGAGACAAACAGTATTTAGCCCCTAAATATGACCTTTTAAAATCTTCATCTGTTCATTATTCTGCAGCATTAGTATTTTCAAGTTAAGTGAACAACTGCGGTAACATGGTAAAAGAGAGTCAGTGAGGAAGGAAGTGTCCCAACCAGGCTGCTCCCTTGTCCTTAGATAGACTCCTGGAGCTATGCTGGTGTATCGAAAACGTCAACAATGGTAAACTGACATGTTTGCAACAGACCTTGGAAAGTAGAAAGAATAAGGGCGAGACAAAATCCATAATTTGGTATTCTCATCTTCGCATCTTGCTAATCAAACTGATAACACCAAAACCCATCCAAAAATAATCATTTCTCATGCATATTGAACAAAAAGATTACTCTGGCTTTGTGGCTGACCCAGCCCGGCTTTTCCAGCTGGGTCTGGCCTCACGTGGTGTCTCTAGGGCAGAATTACAGCTTTCAGGCCCACTGTTGGCAACCATGCAAGCATTTTCTTATATGAAAGAGTCAGTATACTTCACAAAGCAAAGATGTCACTGCAGGTGATAAATCTTGCCTAAGATTATCGCCAGCTGCATTTAGACATTTGAATTGCCCAAACAATTCTTGCAAAACACTTCTGATTATATGGCATGAACTTTAGCAGCTTGAGAAACAGTGATGGTACTCATTGAAATACAATTTCTTAATGAATAGAAATTTCCTGAAAATGGCATCTCTATTACAGCTAAGATTACCATCAGCATCTCCCCTCTTGGAGGTTGGATTGCCTGATCCAGCATCTGCCTGTCTCTGTTGCTGTAGTTGATTCTGAGAGGCACTGTTCACTGGCTTTTTTGGCTGCAGAACACAAGAGAACATATCAGTAAATTTTGTCATGTCAAGGCAGTCTAACCCACACAATCTGACTTTGAATCAATGACTTGCACATGAATAAATCTGTCCTCATTTCACGTACTGCTACTTATACTGCTCAATAACTGTTTTGCTTCCACAGCAAATACTGGCACTGCTTGCAAATTAACAAGTTCTACAGGTGATACTTGAAATATACCTTACATTCTACAACGAATACCTACAACAATAAAGCAATGCTTTTTAAACTGGTGTTCTGGAAGACCTAGCTATTATGGCTTCAAACGCATCATATGAGTCACAAGTCAAGCCGTCATCAAACTTGATCCAGGTTAGAAAAAAATCACCTCAAACTCACAATATCAGACAAGGAAATTTACCTCCTTGATATGGAACTCTGTCTCCTGGACCCAAGATGTCTTTTTGCTTTTGAGCTGTCCAGAATAACTGCAGAAAGTGAAAATTAAATTTCTCAGGACCTGGAAAGTAGTGAAACCGGTAGTAAATTTCTTTCTTTGATGAAACCTATGACAGCAGACGATGGCTGAAATGAAAAGTTAAATCTAAAATACCACGAAAATAAAAGGTAACAAGAAGGCCCCTTCATATTTCTCTTAATAGATTTCTCTGTCTAAACCAAAACTTTGTTTATATTGAACAAAAGTCTTTGAACCCCTGGAGTTCATTTCAACCACAGTCTACTGTGTTTACTCCAGCATCTAGAGTAACCCCCAAAAAAAGGAATTATTTTAAAAAGTTCCTACAGAGCAGAAATTTGAATGTGCTGTTTATAGATGCTAGGAACGTTTAAGGTAGATTGAGTAAAAGGAACCCAATGTACGTATCTTTCAATCTGCAATGTTACTAATTGATTGTCATAACTTAGTACTAAAAATGTTACGCATCAATCCAAGCTTTGTCTCATATTTCATTCTCTTGACCATGTCCAGCCTACCCAACAGCCAAGGCATAAATGTCTGGTCTCTTGTCCTTCTCCTCCTTGCTCAACTTGTCCACCCTTCTCTCAATGGCCATGCCAATCTGGGTCATGCGAGGGAAATGGGGCAGTATCTGGCAGACAACAAGGAACAGTAAATACCCTCAGTCAATCAGCTTAAATGAAGTTCCTATTTCTTGTCCATCTAACTACATCAGGACTTTAATCATAAATATGAATATCATAAAGTTTGCAGTAAAAAGGCATTTCTCCTTCATAGAAATAATTTTCCTAATAAAGAGACTACAGGAACTGCCACTGTTTTATGAAACATGACATGTATAGATGTGTCCTGACGTTTCTATAATAATTTAATAATAATTTTTCAAAACACTTCCCTAGTATTAATCACCATAATTAAATATGACATATGATACATTGTAGTTCTGCTGTTCAAGAACTTGTGGATTAGAACCTTACAGCTGAAGAGCTCTGTCTGAGATTTACATATGGTCCTAGCATAGTAATATCCATATTCATGTAAAAAATAATATGATTCAGTAGTAAAACATAAAATGATCCTGATTTCTATTGTAATGCTACCTCTGTCAAAAAGATCACTCAAATAACATGATTACATCATCATATGTTGAAACGCAGAAACAATGTTCATAGTCATCATTCAAAATTCTCTCAATGTACCTTGGTCAGAACAATGAGTGAGTTTCTGATCTGGCTGTAGTTCTTTGACTCCAAGCAGGTGATCACAGACTAGAAAACAAATGAACAGGTATAAAAATGAATGGCACTAAATGAACCTAAGCAAGTGAAATAATTCAACTGGGGATAATAAAGTCAGTAATCAGTATTCCACTTTTAAAATAGTATTGTAAAGGGAACTAGATGAAGCAGGTTAATCCCTAACATTGGCTGAACAAATAAGGGAAAAAGCCACAATCCAAAGACACTCACTCATTCAGCAGCATACAGCACCACTGTCAATTCAGGCATTATATCTGCCATTGCCAAAGGGGCCAAGAAACTATTTTACACACAAGAGAGCTGCGAAAAATGTGAAAGAATGCTCATCTGGGCATCAAAAGTATGATCACTTAGTGCCATGACATGGACTGCAACTAAACAATCAAAATAGGTACAAAAAATTGATGTCACTTCAGCCTGGAGGAATTTGGACTAACTAATCACAGGCAAGAAAATGTATCAAATATCACATTTTAGCTTTCACTTTCAACAAAACTTTTCGGAGATGTGAAAGGTTTCGAACTCTGCATCTCTGAAAAGGCAAATCAGAATTAGAGATTCAAGGCATGACTGCCAAGCCAATACTGGTAAAAACACAGGAATGCCCAGAAGTATATATGCATCTACAGAAAATTAATTCAATTCGGTTACATAAGAAAACAACACATACATTAGGCTGAGTAGATAAGGAGTAACAAGAATTCAAGACAAGAGGAAACTGTACACAGTTTCTCATTGGGCACTACAGAATAGTGGAAATGGAAGAGCATACAGACTGCTGGAGAGGCAAAGATGGACCATCAGCTCATGTTAGACATGAGAGATATCATGATAAGGTGGTAGAGGTGAAAGGTGAAGTCGGTAAAAGACTACAACCATTCAGGAAGGCATGAGGAAGTCAACAAAATTGGGCAAGGAGAGGATTGCAAACAAGCACATCACCAGCACATGTACACAGATGGCTCCACTGGTTGCTTGGTCAGAGGCTGGGGAGATTATGGGAATGATCTGACTGCTGTATTGCTGGTCCTGAGACCAGATGACCAGATGCATGATATTAACTTCTACCACAAACCTTAGTGAGACGGAAATGCCACTTGTGACAGACATGTCTATAGTTTTCATAGTCCAGCCTGTCCATCTTGTTGTTCTGATCAGTGCCTTTACGAAACACTGTGAGGAACCCAGGGTAGTCATAACATTCCTGCAAATGAAAAAAAAACTTGCAGTGTGGCTTTTCTTATCACTTCTGATATACTATCAGGCAGTTTCAAGTAACAAGTTCAACTGAAAGGTAACTTAAGTTGTGACGATCCTTTTATGTCAGTTTTAACCCTAATAACGCCCTTTGCCGATATAATAGGTGATATAGTCACGCCCCAGGGCCAAACGCCATAATTCGATGATTTAATCTGCGTATTTGCAGGACGACATTTTTCATAGTTATATCCCCTTGGCCGCTTTAGGACTTCTTTCGTCTCAACCGGAACTGAATAAGCTTTTGAATGATACCTCATTTGCATTTAAAAAAAAAAAAAAAAAACAGCGTCAGCTGGAGAAAGTGAAAGTACGACAGTGACACTGACGCAAGATGAAGAGACAGCGTAACATCTTCCTGGTTTTTTATCCTGACGACAATGATAGTGACAACCCTACTGAAGTTATATATTTTTGGAAAAGACATGAATGTACCTATCTAATGAGACAGTAAACTTGGGACTTCATTGACTTTATTCATATATTTGGTGAGCCCAAAGATGACAGAAAAAGAAAATTGTTGGCCATTTTGAATTTTGTGAGGTAATGTGATCAGATAAATGACTTGAAGGTCACCAAAAGTAAATTTTTGAATAGATCATCCTATTGCCTCTCCAAAAATATATACTTTTACACTAATATAATTGACTGACACATCATATACAGTAGAACAAAATAAAAACATATCAAATTCAGCAAAATCCCCCTGGCCATTTGGACAATTGCACTGGGCGCTTATAGGGTTAAGGACACTGGTCTACAGAAAATCAATAACTCACATTATTTTAAGTCACATGACAGTGAAGCACATCAATCCCTACACATTTTTTTTTCCATCGTGTTACCATTGTACTACCATTGCAAAAAAAAAAAAAACCAAAGAACTCAACAAACAAAACACCAAAACTAATATTCAGCTCACTCTAATCTCATGCCATCTCAGGATGCTTGCGCTAGTGAAGATGTAGGACCAATTTACTATTTATTTACTATTTACAAACCTATAATATTGTTTGAAGCAGTAACCAAACCTTACTTTAAAGATTCATATGTTTGACTTATCAAATAACACGTAATCCTGCTAATCAGACTGGGTATCAACTCTCATGAGTGTACAGCTATGCACTTACCCTTTCATATGTTGCTGGACTACTGTGCCATCTCATGATGGTCTCCAGTGCACTGCACAAGAACCTGCCATATCTGTGAGCTTCATTCTCTGTACAACTTGTGACTGTGTATGTGATGTCATTAAATACCTGTAAGACAGAAACAGTCTAGTTACTTAACATTAAAAGTAATTTTCTTTCCAGTTTGCACCATCATGCCAGAACATTCAAAAGAAATGGAAAATCTGCAGATGCTCCACATACATAACTTGTAATTTCAAGACTAAATTTCAGTTTCATTTTAATTTTAATGTAAATCAGACTAAGACAACCAGAAGGGCCCTTAAGCAGACACTCTCTGAAGCAAGTTACACAAGTAAAACAAACTTCACAACAGCTAAACAATTAATTCACTACTCCAGTTTGAAGGTAACTATGACAGATAGATAATACAGTAGACCTTCCGAGATAAGACCTTCGTAAATGTTAATGAAAAAGGTCTTAACTGGGAGGAGATCTTAACTGAGAGGTTCACGCTGATATTAGCGCAGGATGCTCACTAAATTTATTTGGCTATTATTACATTTATTTACAGTATAACCTGTGATGTAGAGACACAAGGGAAAACAGAATGGTGTCCCTACATCACAGGTGGTCTTTATTCGCAAGAAGAATGTTTTACAGGTGTACACTGAGGTAAACACTGTCTTTTGTGGCTTATTCTTGAAAACAGTATCACAAAGTATCAGGCTCATATCATGAGGCAAGTATGTACAAATGAAAATTGCATGTACAGTGTTTTTAAAAATCTAGACATTTGAAGATACTCTTTTAACCATTTGAATTTCAGCACATTGGAAGCCATTTACAGTCACTTTTATATGGCCTTCAGTGTAATTGTTCCCGTTAACCCCTTAATGTTTGTAAAACAAAACAGCTCTTGGTACTAAAATAGCAGAGTAGTAAGCTTGCAGGTGGGGCGTATCTGTCTATCTCATGACAGTCTATAAGTTTCTGTGTGATCAGTGTTGGTTAAAAACCTGGAAACACTGCAAAAATCCTGATTTCAGTCTTGTTAATACTCGTAGAATTATAAGTACTAAGTACGGTATAATTATCTTGCCTGTCCTTCCCGTTCCCCCTTTTATCAAGAACCCAATCACGTACAGTCACACTGCAGAGCCCTATCCCCTCATTAGAAATAAAAAGTGGTCGTCCCTCCCCATTGCTCAGATAATAATTATGAGACAGTTACCTCTCGCCCTCCCCCTAACCCTCCCCATCCCTTTTTTCTTATTTGCCGCCAGGCGTGAACAGTGAGTACTACTCACCTCGCAGCGCCGGTTTGTCTGAGTGAGTTCAGGCAAAAGAGAAGAAGAGGACAGTCTCCCAATTGAGAACCTGCGTGGGTGGCTTACTGAATCCCCCCCCCCCNCCAACTTGTATTTCTTGACAAGTCATTTGATATGTTTTGGACTTGCTTTCAATGCCCTTTTACAGTCCCGTTTGGCCCACTCAATAGAGATCAGCTGTTAGGCTTACCGTTCACTTTACTGCAGTTTATTCCTAATCACGGATTTTTTTTTTTTGGACTTCCTTCTCCTTACTTTTAAAGCTAAATTACTGTTGTTTGTGCGGTCTTTTTCTTCTGTGGACAGTAAGTCTATTACGTCTGTGGTAGGCTCACGTGAGACATGGTCTTCTTCCCACCCTCGTCTCCCCACCACGCGCCGTAAGCTCCGCTCAATGATGAAGGTCTAGGCAATGATTTTTGGACTGGCTTTCCGACCTGGGAAATGGGTAAACGTGGTGGCTCGTCACAGTGAAAAACGGCTCTTTGATCGGTGTCCGCACTTCGCGATCAGAGGGAGCCGCTGATCGGAGTTCAGTTTCAATGAGAAAACGTGTACACATAGAACGGAGGGGTTCGCCGGTCGGAGGGACCGCAGAAGACAGGAATTACTGTAATGTAAAATAACCCCTCCTTGTGACACCCACCCTCTAACAGAGTTCCTTTCTCTTGTGGTTACTCATCATTGCAGATCTGTGTTAATGTGTGTAGCCAAGGTCTAGATAGAATTTATGGCCTGTTGCGTCAGTGACAGCGTTTGTTCGAACGAACGAATGAATGACCACACATGTACGAAAAACACCATGGGGGAGAAAAAAAAAAAAAGCAAATACCGGAGGCCTAGATAGACCTACCCAGTACCCACCCTAGCCTGTCAATCATGCGCCAAATTAACGAGGTTCGGGTGGCTTGCGTTGATGTTGTCACGAGGCAGACCGACTGGCGTTAAACTACAGGACTACACATGTTCGAACCATGCGGGCGGGTCGCAATTCAGAGGGGCGGGAAGACTGAACAAAGATCGAGAGTGGGTCGCATGTCAGATTTCGGAGGAAATCGCAATTCAAAGGTCTTTCATATAGAAAACCCAATCCGTCATGAAGTTTTAGGTAGTAATCGAGAGGAAGTCGTAATTGAGAGGGTCTTATCTCAGAGGGTCTACTGTATTGCACTTTTCTATCTGCATGTGATCTAGCAAATGGTATTTTACCCGATCGTATGTAATAAGTGTTGAGAAGTTTGGAGTTTTGAGGTTGTGTAGGACTTGGATGAAATGCCCACAGTAGACAGCATCACTAGCAGTGAAACAGCAGCGAGGGAACAGGCAATACTGGAGTAGATTGGTAGTCATCTCAGATTTCAAGGTACCTGGAATACATGAGGGTTATGAATATGTTCAGTTGGAGATCTTGTTCAGTAAATATTAAACTATCATCACATAAAATTTAGTGGCTAATATGATCCACCAGCAATCTTGGGGACCTGGTTATAAAATGTCTGGTGAAAAGTAAAATGACTTAAAAAAAACAACCACTCAAATAATCTCATTTGCAAAGATGTTTACTATAAATGTTCGAGGATATTATCCAGATCTGCATATCTATTAGAACTTAATATTTAACCCATGTAATCCACAAATCAGCTGAAAGTGCAAGACAATGGAGGCATAAATGAGTAGATGACTTCTGACTGTAATTATATTAGAATGACTTATGACAATCTTTCCTTACACTACAAGTGTCTTCCAAGTACAGTGGAACCCACTTAAGCAGGACAGGTGTAAGCGGGATGCCCGCTTAAGGGAGATGAATGCCTGGGGAACGGAATTTTGTTATTTAAATGTATACATGTGAGCGGGACGGCAACCCACTTCAGTGAGAGGACCTGGAGTCAGATCTCTGTAATATACATGCTGTTTTTGACAGGAATGTTGCAAATTTTCACTATCGTGCTGTGTCTCAGTGCTTGTTTACCTTTGCCCATCAGCTGAAAACCTGAGAGCTACAAAGAAGCTTGTTCCAACAGTCCTGACTGCCCCCCTTACGTTACGTGTGAAGTGATTGACACTACCTCCCCATAGCCTCCTGTCAGGCAGTTGACCCTTTGGCACACACATGGACGAATCAGAGCGGACATCCTACCCACTGGTCATTTAACCCGCGCAAGCATTAACAGATCAAGATTAAGAAAGCCCTGCCCCCTGTCAGCCAAACTTTCCTTTCTTCAGCTTGGGGAATGATTGACACTAACGAGCTTTACCTGCGCTATTGCACAACACTCGGCTGGGTGTCGTTCACATAGGCATGACCATCATTCGTGTTGCATATAATAAAGGTTTTTTGACACATGCTGTTTGCGTCGCGCTCTGGCCAGATGTGGAGCGAGAAGTGCGACACTTATCTTTGCCAGTGTTTACTATCATGTAAATTCGATCCCACATTAGAGGACTACTGTAACACTTAGTACAAGTCCTTTTCAGGACTTCCTTCTCGATTCAGGATTACCTTGACGTGGTGTGAAGGCTTAGGTGCTTCTCTGAAGCCAACCAAAAATCCTGTTCCTCGCAAAGAATGACTAATATCGAGGAGTGCCTGCGTAAAGACTGTATCGTTATAGGAATTATATAAGGGAGATAAGGCCTTTGCGCAGGCACCCCTCGATATGCTCTGCAACTCTACTGAAAATGCAGTTAGACTGCAATAAGCATGTTTTAAATAGTACAGATACAATTTAAATCTGACTTCATTGTCACATCTCACTAANCAGATGTGGAGCGAGAAGTGCGACACTTATCTTTGCCGGTGTTTACTATCATGTAAATTCGATCCCACATTAGAGGACTACTGTAACACTTAGTACAAGTCCTTTTCAGGACTTCCTTCTCGATTCAGGATTACCTTGACGTGGTGTGAAGGCTTAGGTGCTTCTCTGAAGCCAACCAAAAATCCTGTTCCTCGCAAAGAATGACTAATATCGAGGAGTGCCTGCGTAAAGACTGTATCGTTATAGGAATTATATAAGGGAGATAAGGCCTTTGCGCAGGCACCCTTCGATATGCTCTGCAACTCTACTGAAAATGCAGTTAGACTGCAATAAGCATGTTTTAAATAGTACAGATACAATTTAAATCTGACTCCATTGTCACATCTCCAGGGGTTCTGCACCACACTGGAAATTTTTTTCCAGGACTTTTCAAGGACTAAATGGTCATTTTCCAGGTCGTGTTGAGGAAATCAAAAAGAACATAGAGTACTCCGTTTTTACAAAGGATAAACCTAAAAATGTACCGGGTTGTGTTTATCAACAACGGGTAGGTGGGGAGAGAGCTATCAAAACGGATAGAAGTTAAGGACACTTTGTTCTTATTGTGCTCTTGAATATTTTTTTTCCCTCATGGTAAACGAAAACAATATGTGTCAAATTCGTTGCTACGACGGACGTTATATAGTCTACAACTGGCTGAGAAGTAGCAAGTATTCCGCGGCATTGTGGCTGATAGTGTCACCTGTGAATCAAATCCGGCTAGCCTAGGCCTACCGTCTCGCTTCTTATAGCAAAGCGCTGACCCGGAAGCTATCAATAACGCGCGCGCAAAGTATACAAGTTCACGACTGCCGCCGTTAACTACCGCAAGTAAACGGAAAATCGAAAACATGTCGGCGCGACCTCGAATGCGTCCGGCTTCGTCCGCGAGCGAAATTTTTCAGCATAATTCTTGCGGGAAGCACAAATTTCAGGATTTTCAAGTATATTTTTGCAATTTCCAGGACTTTTCCAGGACTTTTGGCCCCGAAATCAAATTTCAGGACTTTTCCAGGACTACCTGGAATTCCAGGATCGCGCGGAAGCCCTGCATCTCACTAACAGCAAGTAATGATTATCCCTTAACTTGAATGAAACACACAAACTATTTAAGAAATCATTTCATAGTGAACAGTCCGCCTAAGCGGGACGCCCGCTTAAGGAGGACGATTCGTCGGGAATGGAGCTTAAGCTGATTCCACTGTATATACTAAGACACTTATGCTCGAATTCATGTTTATCTGAAAGAGTATCAAGCTCACCAGTAGGAAACCAGAGCTCTTTCTCTTTCTCCAGTCTAGCCATCACTCTTTGAACATGCTCTGTCTGTTTCTTTTCCTCATCCTTCAACTTCTCAATCAACAATTTACACCTCTCCTGCTCTTTCTTCTTCTTACTGGCAGGCTGGAAACAAAACATAAAAAAGAAAGTTATTATTGAAGCAGCAAGTTAATCTATCCCTTCGACAATGAATAAAAACAAGAACACTCACACCACAGTGTACCAATTTTTTTCCCCCTATTCATTTTGGTCATTCAAACACTCATTCATATTTGCCAATGTGCTTCACTCATAAATTTGTTCACCCACCCATCATACTTCAATCTTTATTTTGTATTATGTTAATAATTTTCAGTAGGATAATAAATGGGGCCGATCAATGGATACCCAATTGCATCTCCAAATGTTACTTTTTTTACTTCATGAACATAAAAAATGAATCATAATATAATTGCAATTTCTGTGGCAGCTTAAAAAATTAATCATGAACTAGACATGCAACTCATACACCCGAAATTTTACACAAACTTGTCAAAGAAAAACTCTCGCAGAAAATAAGACTTATGACCTGAACTTCCAAACCATTTCCTAAACTGTTCATCTTTTTCCGTTCACATCTACAGAAACTATCCATTCTATTCAACACTTAAAGATAAACTTACCATGTCTCTGTTGTCCTCGATGGCATTGATCTGGCTTTGTTGCAGAGCCTTTTGTTTGTCATAAGCTGCTGTTGGGACATGGAGGTCATACATGGAAAGTGACCAAAATGTGATGTAAAACTGGGGCCTGTTAGTGAGAAACAAATTAGTGAGCAACATCTAAAGTAAACTGTATGATTACTTTAATACCAGGTAAGAAAAAAAAAAGGAAGCTATGGTCTGCCAAAATGCCATCTAGAAGGTGGCACTGCCTGAAATCTTGTATGGCAGTTAAAAAATACCAAAAAAAGAGGTCAACAGCCTATTTTTCATAAAATTACAAAGTACTAAAAATTACTATATTCATCAAAATCATGTCATGTCTCAGTCCTCACTGACACACATATTCAGCTTATGTCTATTTCTAAAAATTTAACGTTCTACTTCTGAGAAGTTTGTTTACGGCATACAGGTTTCACTGTTACAAATATCAATCCCAATTCCGAGATTGAAAAAGTTTGAATATACATAAATCTAGATGCTGTAAAATGAAAACAATCCATACGTGAGGTCATCCCATATCTTGGTTGAGAAAACTGGTTGAATGGCATCCACAATAGGGCCCATCACCTCCTCTGATGCTTCTATATAGCACTGAGCCTGTGATAGCAAAACAGGCAGAACGATACATGGATGTTTGTGATAAATGTGGAAAAAATTTTTTTTTAAAACCAGCAGGGTGTATTCTTCTCCTGACAGCTGCACAGCAAGCATGACAGTTACCAAGCATTCTACCATCACCTTAACCAGACAAAAAACATGGCTGTCTAGCTGAGATGAAGCTTTCAGTCTTCTTTGTTTTTTAATTTAAAGAGACTGATGGATGATGAAACATGGTAAGTAGTATTTTTTATCTTGACTATCATTATAACTGATTCTCCAGCAAAGAATAAAAATATGAAGGTACACAGAAAGCTGCTACTCTCCTTCATCTCTCCCTTTCCAGTGTTGGGGATTGGTTTTTTTTTCCCCTTGTGAAAACTTGCTAATGCTGCTTCTTTTATAATAATTTTATATTGCTGTCTGTCATTAAGGTGTATATCCCAATTCCAAGATTTCATTTCCAAAGCATTTCCTGAACATTAAAAAATAGCAATGACAACAAAACAAAATGATACAAGCTTTTCGCTCCAGTAATATTCTTTCATTACAGACCATTTTGAAATACTATATAGTTTAGGTTGTTTCTTATCCCTTAACCCCTGCTTTGCAGTCACCTTAATTTTCATTACACTCTGCCAAAAACATTCATTGAAAAATCTCCATCCAAACAATGCCACGGAAAGAATCATTCTGTAATATCATCCATTAACCTTATTGTGTAAGGTTCTGCTAGATGAAGAACTTACTTTGGTCATAGACTTGCTTTTCTTGTCAGACTTTTTCATCTCATCATATTTCATCTGAGACAATAAAAAACAAACCTATAGGTCAGAGCTCAAAGGCATCACAATGATCATGACATTATCAACCATAAGAAAAAAACAGTGTCTGGGAGGATATTGCTTATTCTCTTCAACTAGGTTCAGATCTCAGAGTATGTTGTGATCTTCCACACATCTGATATCCCATCCCACTCTCCCCCATTAGTTTGTGTAAAGTGGCACACTTCTCTTCTCTCCCTACAGCTGTGTACAGATTTTCCCCTCTCATCTTGTCTTCTTTTAATCCCCCCATTACTGCTGAAGTTTAATGGAATGTTATTTGCAAATAGGTTGATAGGATAAAATACCAATGGAAGAATAGTGACATATTTCTGCATTGAATTTTCACAAAACTTTCTCTTTCTCTGTCTAAGCTTTCATGCACTACTGACTACTTACATTGATTGCATGTGCATAGAGAGGTCTGGAGAGAAAGAAGGCAGCAGAGTGAGGTATATGGTATGTTGACAGAAGAACATCAACAGGAGGTAATCTTTTCACAAACTCTTCAGTGCTCAGCTGCATGGAAAGGAAGGTCCCGAACTGCACCAAAGTGTCCTGACACTGAAATGGGATATAAAATGAATCTAGAGGCTGAAAAAATATAAAACAATACTAATGTCTCTCCTCTAAGAAGTACATACCCTGAGGACATTACCTGCTGCTCAGAAGCCTATCCTCTCACAAATATATGATGAAGGTACCAGTGATAAAATGTGAAAATGTCCCGAAATCTGCAGCTATCACCTGAACAGTCATTTTTTTTATTTTACGATATGAATTACTGACATGCCTGAAAATTTGAATAATCATACACTGCTATGAACCAGTGCAGTATCTGAGAAACAAACAAGAATTCTAAAGATCCACAGTCTAATTACAACACTGTCCACAGCTGACTAGGCAATGTAAAGATCAGTGAATGTCTCTGATACAGAGATGCCTACCTCTGGGCATGATAGTGATATAATTTTCCTTCTAAAATGTGGGAATTTCTGGACCAATGAGGGAATTTTCACCAACACTATATGTGACTAGTAGACAAATATAAAACACACCTTCCACCTCTGATCATTGAAAAAGAATTATCTTCACATAAATGAACAATACAGAATGAAGGATGCTTTTCTTTTTCCAGATTAAGGCATTAAAAATAAGTGCTGAAGAAAATCACAACCAGTCTAAATTTTGGCCTGCTTTCTTAATTCACCACTCTATCACAATCTGAGCTTTCGCTACTGAACTTAATACCATGTCCTGATATTGTACAGTTTATAGTGCTGGCACTGTGTGACAAACAATCCATTCCACAGGTCTTGGGAACAGAAACTGGGTTCTGACGTCAGTTCTTATTTGACATTATTTGCTAAATTGACCACACATTAAATTTTCTACTAATATCTTGACTTTCTGCCTTCTGATCACTGACACTTTTCAAATTCAATATGATTTTTGATAAAACAGGCTAACATGAAAGCACTATGGATCTGAAAACAACACTGCAATAATTCTGAATTTATCACATTAGGCCGACACATGTGAACCATAGCCAGCAGACATCTTGTCACTTTCAAACAATTCAGAGTGACTCCTCATTATCAATAAAAACTGATTTCTAGAATGGTGATGTATTTTTAAAAAGAGCATAAAGCAAAGTTTGCTAATCATACTGGACCAGTACGGTTGATGGTGTCATTCTCTTATTTGGCGGGCCATCTGCGGAATTTTTCAGTACCATGCAGGAATGTGGAAAAAATACCAGTCTGCAGGAAATTCCTGCAAAATGCGGGAGGGTAGGCATCTCTGTCTGATCTGTTTGATATTTGATTTGATTAGGGCACACACTACACTTTAACCCTTTAAGGGGTAACCCGGGCGGAACCGGGACTAACAATAGCAGCGCCTCGTGTTTAACCCGGGAGAACCCTGGCCAGATCCAACCACCCGTCCAATGGTCAACCCGGGAGAAACCGGGCCGACACACCCCCTCGCATTATACTAAACTTTTAGCCACAAAAACTTCCTTCCCGAGTCTTAAAATAGATACTGTGTAATCTAGAGGTATTATGGGATGTGTTTGACCTAGATATCGATCGAAGACGCTTAGAATAGCACACTGTGGAGGTTTCCAAACGCACGTGTTTTCGCTTTGGTACAAGCCAGCTGATCACGACATTTTTGCGATTTCGCCTTGTTTGCCTGGCATTATGGATGACGACAGAAGCGACACTGAGATTGATGCAGAGTCTGACGTTGACATTGATGATCAGGAAGAGGATATTGAGGAGGTAAATATAATTGGGATGTCCGATGTGGCTGAGAATGCCTTGTTATGAATGATGCAAGTGGAAGGTTGCGTGTACACAACAGGGACATGTTTGTTGACAATTTGTTGAGTTACACTGGATCTATATCTGATGAGATCGCCTAGTCTAGTATAAAACTGGCATGTTGTTTGATCTTAACCTATACATAATGGATATATATCCTTATGATCACATAAAAATGAAAGTGCAGCATATCTGACTTGCATTCCAAGCCCAAACAGATCTAGTCTAGAATCTGTGTTCAGTGTCAATCAGAAACACTTCTTTTGTTCCACACTTTTCCAACTGCTGCTTTGCAAACTTCACTAATTACTTTTATAGTTATGTATCTAATGTTCCATCCTTATTTCTCACTGTTTCTAATGCTCCTTTATTATTTCACAAGCAGCCCCATATCCCACTAGTAAGCTATATACCAATTTGTTACGTAACTTGTTTATTTTTTTTTGTTTATTGCAGGCTGAAGCTAGAGATGATGCTGTAAACGGTCAAAACATTGGACTTGCCATAAACAGTGTCTCCCAGGAGTTTTTCAATAACTGGATAACATTAATTTGTGCTTAAAGTTCCTGTATAGTCTTAAAGTTTGCCTTTATTTTTTTTTATTTTTGGTTATAATTAAATATGGTGTAGTGTTGTGAAAATGGTGTTTTAGTGTTCTGAAATCTGGATGGATTACAAGTTGAAAGGATGAACATCTGTTCTGTAAGTTGGGTTTTCAATATTATTTTTCCTTCTCTTTCATTTTCCGTCTGTGTTTGTTCTGACTTCTCTTTGAAACAACTGTTTCTTGACTTGTACTGTTGTCAATCAAGAACTTAAGGTAATTAACTTACAATACAATTAAAAAACAAGTAATAGAAATACACACAGATTTAAAAAAATACAATAATATGATAGATCATTCATATTTCAACAATCCTGCCAAATTTCAAAGTCATTGGTAGCATGATACAGTTTTAGTGACTGTTTTTCTGCACTACCCTCTAAACTCCAGCTGGAAGCCAAAAAAATGTAAACAAACAAGGTCAGGTCAGCTGAGCAGGAAGTGGAACAATGCAGTAAATATGGCTGACCACTAACCTGCACCTGAAAGGGTTAATGTAACTGAATTAATTTATAAAATTATCTGTGCTTAATTAATTCAAAATATTTGCCTCCATGTACAAGAACTGACAATTTATTTGTTTTGCACCAGAAATCCTTTATCAACATAATCTAAAAATTGCAAGCACAAACACTGGTATGCATATATTGCAAATATGTTATAAGCCCTGTATTTAGGATTTTTTCTTCTAAAAAAGGGGGGGAAAAAAACAAGAAAAAATTATTGTATGTTTGAAAATGAAAATTTCTCCTTCCCACTCTTTTAACACCCACCTCAAATTAGCAAGCAATAGCATAAAAATGTTACCTGATCATAAAGCTTGCCCACAAGTTTCAAATGTTTGTTCGTATCTTCAGCAAAGACAGTGCTGTCTCGCTGCTGAGACATAAGTAGACACAAGGATAAGGCGAGATCGTGCTCCAGCAGTGTATCTTTCAAACGTGTTGAAGACTTCTTGGTGTTGCGAACCTGAGAAAAATTGCTGCCCTGCAAAATTAAAAGGGAGAGCAATTTCAAATCCCTTCTGTGACAAAAGGCTATTCTCATTTCCTGAGAACTCTTTGCTAATTCTTTAAAAACTTTATGAATGTTCAAAGCTCACAGTGACAGATTACAAGTTTTCAGACTAGCTTAATATTTCACAATGGGTGCAACTGGATACATGCATAATACCCTAGATGGCTTGGTGGATTAAATAAATATCATCTCCTGTCTGCGTTAAGAAACAACAAAAATGACAGCTACCTCTTGTCTGACAAGTTCTCCTCCAGCCATAGCTTCCAGCTGATCATCTGTCACCTCTTCTGAAATCTCGATACCTGCCATTTTCTGCACCACCTCCCGCAGCAACAGCAAATCAGTGCTAGAGAAAACAATGGAAAACCACAATCAATGTGCAAACTCCCTTCACAATCAATGTGCAAACTCCCTTCACAATCAATGTGCAAACTCCCTTCACAATCAATGAGAAACATCATTAGCCATGCTCAGCAAAATGTTGTGTTAATTCACATTCTCATGGAAATATGCTACAATGACAAACAACTACTGTATACTAATTTAGTTTTCAACTGCTACCAGTTTTATGAATTGAAAAGTTCATAAAAGCTGGCACTTTATTTACTTTTACTTGGACAGCTAATAACAAACCTCAAGCTCACTACCATCACTTTTCCTGAGATCCACACTAAAATTATAGATGAGCATCAGAATAGTTTGACCACAACACCACAGAGCTATCATTCACAGCACTGGTGATCTCATGCATAAACCTTACTCACAGATCCACCATCTTATGTGTGACAGCCTGTCTCTTATGACCACATGGATTTAGCTCTAAAATTACCACTACAGATAGGTCCACATGCACAATTAAAGGCAAAAAAGAGAACACTGAAAACATAACAAAACAAGTCAAAAGAATGACTCTTATAATACAGTTCCCACTGTCCTCCAAATTCCTATAATCAAAGTACTGCTCACCTCTTGCCAGCCTTTAGTTGATTTGCTACATACTGTAGAATTCCTGTCAATTCCACCTGGTATTTGCGACATATTGAACCAGCAAAGCTAGCCAGACCTAGTGATAGAAAAAGGCATCTGTCAAGAGATGTTACCTATCATGACTTGGCAGTCAACACAGTACCTTTAAGAAATATTTAATCCAACCAAAGTTGATACTGCCACAAAAAGTCCCTATGTCCAAGGAGTCAAGTAAACCCACATCAATGAAACTATTAAGAAAAGTAGAATCATTTCCTTGCCAGATTCAGATTAGGTGTATTCTGGGACCTCCTACACTTACAATATCCTTTGTGGTACAATAATCAATGGCCATATTAACTGCAAACATTTACAGTTTTTCTTCGCTAATTCAAATAAGTAGGCTTGACTACTTAAGATAAACCTCTGTGTGATATATCGAAACACACCAAGAACTCTTGCAGGGGATCTTGTTAAAATGTTGGTTTGGTATTCTCAGGTCAATCCAAATACAAGGCAGTTGGATAATATAGTTTCTTTAAAAGATAAAAAACAAAAAATGAAAAAAAACAAAACCAACATCTTGTTTGTATGTAGGAATCTCAACAAAAAAAAACAGATTTACTTCATTTTTTTCTGCCGCCCATTATGCTGGAGTGCCAACAAGATTTGATGAAAAAGCCTAAGTTTTCGAGAGTTCATATATCATGCAAATTATGTGACTTGGTCCATAGTCCAAATGCTGGTCTTGTTTTGCATAGTTCACCACAAACCAAAAACAATGTTATCTTTTCAAAATATTCTGACAGTTGTGCCTTTGAGCCTGGTTCATCCTCTGAAGTTCATTTAATTGTGTTGTTCACATTTTCATCCACCACCTTGAAAGTGAAAGTAAGATGGCCACCCTTCCTGGTATTGACCTCAGTCTCCATCGGCAATACCATTACCAGAACAGTGGATGTATCCACACACAGTCTAGTCAAAGCTTCATTAAAAGGTAGCTTCATGCACTGCTAAAAAGAGGTATGGTGAAAACTGTGATCTTAAATACTTCAATTCAGTTGCTGTCACTTCAAGATTAGCCTATCGCAAGTTTCACACCAAAGGAAGTAATTAATAAAACGATTATGATATATGCGTAAACAGGTCTTATTTCTGGTTTTTATCATTCCTAAGCGGTCAGTGTCATTTTTTTTCATCCATTTTAATAATGATCATTATATCCAGTGACACTGGACTGAAGGAATCACTAGCTAACCAGTGCATTCTGTAGCCGGAGATGCTGGCTTAAGCCTGACACTCTCAACAAAAATCTGGCTTTAGTCGCAAAACTGGAATCCCTGCATTAATACAAGCACTCTGCAACTTTGGGTAAAGACATGAAACTCACTCTGCAGCCAGAGAGATATATTCATGTTGTCAGTTTTCATTCTATCCTTCTCAGGGTTGGCAATGGCTTCAATGATGCAAACTGGAATAAGGTTAAAGATTTAACTGAAATGCAGTAACATGTATAATTAGTAAGAGTGCTGCTATTTTTGTTAGATTACGCTGTCGTTTCCTTGTATTGTAAAATTCTTCAGTTACCGAAAAAAAAAGAGTTTGTGAAACATAAGAGCTGACTTTTCCTTATTCCCTCCTTTTTCTACAATAAGATCAAACTCCAAAAACATTACACATATTTATACTTTAATTGGCAATAGTCGATAATGTAGGTTCAAACATGTTAGAAGTCAAGTGAGTAGTCACGCGGAGAAAGTATTTAAACAATCACAATAATTTCATCAAAGGATACATGTCAGCATATCATATGAGACAGAGGTGAGGTATTTCAGAGCATCCACCACAGGTCCTATCAAGTTGTCATATCGCTGAATCTGATTCAACACCTGGAAAGAAAATCATTTCAAAATGATATTGTGAGGTTCACAAAGGACCGGTATGCAAATCCTAAAAGTTTGGATGCTACTTTCCTAATGTGCTAAAACTTGGTCATGGCCGGAGGGCTTTCAGACATGAAACTTTGATCTATGTTCTGTGCTGAGTACTAAGACAAATCATCAAATTGCTAAAAACTCTTATTAAAAGAGACTTTGCACCCATGCCAAAAGTTCAGTTGGCTTAATACATTCATCACTTAATTGTGATATACATACACATATATTCAATGAGGGCAATGCATTTCCATTTAATATCACTTTGTGAATTTAAATCCTTAATCAAAGACAATCAACCACATAGTCTCAAGATCTCCTTGTCTGAAATGGAAAACTTAAAAAAAAAAAATAGAAAACAACTTACATATTCAAAGACAATGCCTGGATTGTTATGACTGAGTTTTCCAAGCTGCCTACCGGAGGGTTTGACAGTTTCCTTGGAAAGACGTCTGAAACAAAAAAAATTGCATAACATCTACATCTACTTTAATCAGACAGCAATGTTCAGGATAGGCTCACCAACAGAAGGCCCACCATAACCAACAGCACTGGCATTAAGACCAAATAGTTTTTATAACTTATATTCTGATGTGTGTGGTAGGACTTTTCATCTAGAATGTTATTTCCTAGACCAGAGAGTTATAACATCACATGTATATCTATAGCATCACAAGTTATCAGTAAGTCAGTGATTAATGCTGCATACGCTGCATGGGTACAGGATTCTGTAAACAAACAAATGTGCATGCAATTATATACTGTTCATTACATCACTACTAGTTTAATATGTTTCTGGTTGTACTCATGCACCATTCTAGGATATAACACTATTGCTAAGAGAGGGAGAGGGGCAAGGACTTCTACCCAAGAGGCTTTATGCTTGGGGGACTTGCATAACTCTCGCTGTGCCAGTCCTTCTTTAGCCACTAGTCGAATTATTACAGTTAAAACATTCTTCATCATTTAAGATTAACTAATTCCCCTATATGACATGACACATAATTTCACCTCAATGATATACAGCCTAAAGTGCTCTTAAATATGATAATTAATTCTTCCATTGAAACGTCATACTCTCCTTAAAACATAATAAATGCATCAAATCAAATCATACAGATCCATACATTCACATGTCCAACAGTTCTTACAAAATAAACCGTGAACCAAATTTTAATTGAAAGATTTATCACAACAGAACTAGTAAAAAGTTTTCACAAATCACTCACTTCATAATGTATTTGGCCCTCTCAAGACAATCAGCTCTGGCTCGTATAAGAATTGGGTGATTGAAGTATGACTCATTCTTCCATGTTCCATATAGGCGATATCTGAAGAAATATGAAATAAAAAGCTTGGCATAAAAGAAGCATCTCATGCAAAGCCAGCATACAACAGTAAAGGAAACAAGCCTTGAAAAACCTTGCCTTTCCACAGTCAAAGTTTCTTTGCCCTTCCCTAAAGAAATAATTGAGAGGAGGCAGATAGAAACACTTCCATTTACATACTGCAAAGTGACTTTTTAAAAAATGTTCTTTGCAAGGATCAAGTTTTCAGGAAAAGTTGGAAATGTCACATTTATGGTTTCTCAGACTTCAAACCAGGAGTGCAAAATTTCTCAAATTTGGAACTAAAATCACCAAATTTGGAACACGACTATGTACAAAGAGAAAAATATACAATGACTGATAATGTCAAAGAACACAGAGTGGTAAGTAGAAATTAACACAACTGTGTTTTTCTTGCCGGTTACTGCCCCCAAACAAAAGATGATTAGTTAAGAGTATGCCCTTAGAACAGGACTTTTTTTACCCAGGAAGTAACAATGGCAGGTCAAACTCAAATACATAAATCCACGAGAAATAAGACCCTCTGGTAAAAAAGCAATCCACAGTTCTTGAGTACTAACTGCCCACAAAAAGTGATCACAACAGACCATCTTTACCTGATCTCATATGGATAAAGCCTCAGTAAACTCCATAATTCCTCTGCCATCGAACAGTTGCTGGGCATAAGAGACAAGGATGGTAGTAACACTTCTTCAAGAGCATTTAGGAAGCCATAGTAAGCAATATCATCTTCAGGGCCTATACCACCAGTGCTGCGCTGTAAAGAGAGAAAAAGAGCATAGGGATTAACTGGTAAGCTTTGTTTAAATTAGTGTTTTCTCAATACCATAACATCATGCAAATCACAGGGAAGTGCTGCTATACTTAAAAGTCACATGACAGTTTAACTTTTTTAGATAACCATAACTAGATCTAGATAACAGAAAATTCATGGGAGGAAGAATTAGCGATGCCTGAATGCCCATACAAATTTCATAAAGTGTAGCAACCCAGAACAAAATACCAATGAGAAGCAACTCCTAGGAAATCTACAGAAATCATGGAAAGAAGCTTATCTGTCAAAAGCAATAATGACAATTCCTCCAATACTTAAGGTCATTGGCACCAAGTCTCTTAAGGACCTGAGGACCCTATTCGCCAATTCAATATAACAACCTACCTTTGCCATGAACGTCTTGGCCAGTCGTATGATCTTTACCATAAGAACTGGATCTTTAGATCCGTAAGGTCCCAGGTATGAGAGCATTGGCATAGCCTGATGATAGAGTTGCTGAAATGTGACTGCCTGAGCAAAATCCCCTTTGTGCTCACACTTCTCCCGCTTCTTGACCAGCAGGGGACTGAGGCCTGTATTCCTGTAAATAAGAAAACATGCATGTTCTTGGATTAATACAGCCCTCAAAGGTGTTAATTCAAATCCATGAGCTTAATATCACATATCAAATTACGCACGCTCAGATCAGTTCTTTCAACTTATTTATGACTTTTTACGGAATCCATATGAATAAGAGCTACTGCCAATGAATAAAAAGCCCCGCACTGAAACCTACCACACCATGACTCACAGAAAAGAATTAAGAAGAAAAACAACAGAGAAATAATTGAAATAAACTTTATTGACACATCTACACAAATCCAGGGTTCTTGATGAATTATCTGAACCTCCAGGCTCTTACCAGTTTTCTGCTATGGTTATCCTGCCTCTACACAATAATCAAACATCAACAGCATTTACACAAGCCAAACTACAACAGCCTTTCCAGTATAACAAACTATAACAACTGACAGTTAAGTTCCTGTCAACGAAGTGCGCTTTATCAATACTACAAAACCCATATCACATCGTCAAACACAACTTTTAAGGTCAACTTACTTATCATACAATGGCTCTATGACTCTGTGGATAAGTGAACACAAGGCATTAGAGATGGCTGGATGAGCCACAGCAAAGTTTTCTGGTAGCCTGTCTAGAATAGCCTTGGCATTCTCCCAAGCACCAATGTCCAAGAGAGCTTCACACAGACCCAGCTTTTGGTTGCTGTCCCTCTGTAAAAGATTATGGTAATGAAGAAGAATATGAAAAGCGCCATGCTTTGGTAAACAAGGAATAGTTCAAATCATAAGCACTATATCTAGTTCCCGTTTTAACCTCTTGAAAAATACCATGCTGTCAGAAAAACAAATGAATGAATTATTTTTTTTTTAAAATGAATCTCCTTCATTGCCACCTTTTCCATGGATTTATCAGACTAAGGAAAGCTCAAACATCACCTGAAAAAATAAAAATTATACCCTGCAAGTCAAATATGCCAAAGGTCATGAGAACTCCTCTCTGAGATTGTGAAATCACCTCCCACTCCGGATAATCGACCACTCTTCAGCACCCGTGAATTCAAAGATCAGCGGTTGAAGGATTACAGTTGACAAACAAATATATACACAGACAATTTAACTCCTTCTCTTGTTCCCCTTCATCCCACGCTACGCATCACTGCCGTCGCCCGTCCGATGATGCTAATGTGCCAAAAGCTGTATAGTTTTCTCTCCTTCCGCCATCTCAGTGAGGCGGAGAATGTAAACATTGTATTGGTGGATTTCGGCTAGGTCAGAGAACGTATCATATGGATGAATGGTCAATCCTGACAGAGCCATCCTACTCTTTATTGTCTGTTGGGCTACTGTGAGGTGGCCAATAAGAGAGACTGCGGAGATCAAACATTTTGTGCACTACAATACTGTCAAACAAGTCTGTCCTGAGTCTGGCAACGAGAAGGTGTCAATGTATGACATCAAACAACAACATCAAAGAAATTTAATCCCATTACCCAAAAATATGGCCTAAATTACCTTCTCCGCTTAATCACCCACTTTTCCCGTGATCCCGAGGAAGGGTGATTAAGTGGAGTCGACTGTATAAAAAAAAATTCCTCCAGATTTCCAAAGAGTTCAGTGTCAGAGTCAGATGGCGGTGTTCTAAAATGTTTTAGTTATATTTCCCATTCTTGTTTATCCCAATTATCATATTTTCAATAAAATCAATAACAAAAGCTACATGCTGCCAAAAAGGTCACAGCTAATGACTACCTGATATTGTGTCTTTAACGACAGGAAAGTAATATGACTGATTTATCACAAATGAATGGAAAGTACCAAATATATGTCATTTCATGAACGCTTACCAGATCAATTATCTGTGCCTCATCTTCTTTCTTCTCTTCCTCCTTCTTGTCAGAAAGGACCACAGTGTTAAGCTTCCTGGCGTAAGCTTTGGCTTCTGATACTTCTTTGTTGTGAAATGGGATGATTTCTGAGTCTGATGGCAGCAGCTGAGAAAATATATTATCGATATGAAAAAAATACTATTGATATATATTGCTGATGTTTTAGATACTCTCTGCTAAATATAATGACAGATGCAGGTCAGCCATGTGAGTCTCAAAATACTTTAAAACTATGTCTTATTAGAACAGTGCACTAATATAATGAAAAACACCTGCATAAAATGTGAATAATTTTTCAACTTCAAAAGATACACCACTGTACATTTACCTTCATAAGGAAAAAACATAACAAGCAATTTTCAGTTACTCAGTCATCAGCCAAAATGAAACTTCCTAGTCTTGTACATAAGACTGAGCTCATCAACTAATTTGGTAGGAGAACATAAATATCAAAAGACTGATCCCGCCATAAAACTCACATATGGATACAAATCATCCAGATCCACTAATTCATGCTTCAGCAGCAAGGCTGCACAGGTGAACAGGGACTTCGGGGTGCTCCAATCAGCAGCCTGGAAGACAAGTGACAAAATTAATGGAAGTGAACAAGAGCTGCTTGAGGTGAGTTTAAAAACATTTTGGCCATATGATCATGAAATATGTGTTTACAATATGTGCCAATAAGCAAAATTACTAAAATGCAGCAAAATCAGTTACTGCAATCAAACAAGGAAGTATGTTAATATAATCAGCATAGATTCAGTGGATCAAATGCTATTCACAATGATCAGATGGCTGTCACTGTTTTAACTACGAAAAAACAAACTTGTTACTAAACAGCTGAAGAACACTCTCAACTTCACATGCATACATATCATACCCTCTAGAAATCATTCAGTGCTGAGATTTCTTCTGCACATGTTAGTTGGTACATTTTAAAAGGGTTTTTTATGTTATACTTGCCTCTCTGAAATTAAATTTGAATCCCAAAATGTGGCAAAGTGTCAGCTTGTCAATAACATAGGCACGCAGAAGAGGAATATAGAAGGCATGGCAGTCAGGGTGGCATTCAAATGCTTCTAAGATGATGTCCAATACTCGATTTGGGTCAAGGTCAAAGCACCCTGTAAATGGCAGATGTCACATATATGAAAATATATACTATTAATAATACATTTACTATTAATAACACATTTGCAAAGTACTCTCCACCTTCACTACACACACTTCATTTAGTATGTACCGACACAGTTCACAAAATAAATGAAAATATGACATATTAATTCATTTGCATGATGCCTCCACGTTCACTACATACCTTTCATTCACTATGTATGGACACAGTCCATATTTCTAGCCAATTTACAAATTTCCCCCTAAAATTTACGACAAGGGGGGAATGTCTTCCCTAACTCGTGTAACCTGGATAAAATATTGAGTTGCTTTTTAAGGATACTTAATTCGTTGTAGCAGAATCATGACCTTTAAACATGTTTAAATTAAAAGATACCTTTTAAAGGTATCTGCTTTATGGACTTACCTATCAAAGATTTAATATTCTGCAGAACTTGTTCCCATGTGTTCTTCCCTGAGATATCTGAGTTCAGCTCTGTTATGAGCTTGGAATAGCCTTCACTTTCCTCTCGCAGCAAGTTGAACTTTTGCTGTTTGTAGCTGAAAACATTATCAATAACTAGTTATTGTGGTCAAATTAAAATGCATGCACAGCACCTACGTTATACAAGCATCAAATAAAAATATCTACTTTTACTAAAATTTCTGATTTTGTAACATAAAAATCAAGGAAGAGACAATCCTACTGTCCAGGACAAGTACTGGAATTGATTATCATGATTAGGTCCATGCACCCAAAACAACAAAAAGTCAAGGAAAAGAATGATACAAATGTACAAAACAAAAAAAAAAAAAAAATTATAAGCAGAATAAGCAAAAACAGTTACAAGTAAAAGTTGGACTAACTGAAGTTTACAAGGAACTTATTCATCAGGATCTACATGAAAATTTACTTTTATTGATACTGTGATTAAATTTTACTAGAAAAAGCACAAAAAATCAATTACGGCTTAGATTAGTGACTCAAATACTGGGCTGATTTGATATTCTTCTCAGACTCACTAAAGACGGGTCTTTGTCTTGACATATTTCTGATTGAAACCAATCTGTGACCCCACAAGCCCAGCAAGCTCCAATGAATCTTGATCCAGCCGCTCTTTCAACAGACCATCTGGGACAATCACTTGCTGTAAATATAAAATTTCAGCGATAAGTTCATTTCCACAATTCATTTAAATGAGCTGATCACTCTTCCATAAATCACCTAACGCTTAGCAAAGTCTCTTAGCATCTATCATTGGCATTCACAACATGTTTTATCTTTAGAAGTGTAGTCCAGTCCAGCAAAAATGTACTATCAAGCTTAGGGTAACAGAAAAGAATTGGGTAGGTCGAAAACCCTCATGAATAGGTTTTTATTCATTTAGCTAGAGAAACAGCTCTGAGCCGAAGTCACCTGTCATTGTGGTTTAGACAATCACAGTAACTGAAAATTCTTGAAAATTCCTTGCTTCCCTCATATTAATTTGCAATTTAAAAGCACGTTACATGGCAGCGTCTCTAAATGCCTCTCACATTACATACTGTTTTGCTAACATGCGTTTTGGCTAAGATTTCAAGGAAACTTGGTATCAGCAGCAAAAATTGTTAAAGAACTGTCAGTACACTGCCTCTTACCAAAATACCAGAAATTGTTACATAATTAAAATCAAGGTTTATGTCTTCCTTCCACAGAATGTGAGAATGACTTACCCTCAATGCACCAACAAGGGATAAGAATCTCTCCCTGACTGCCTCATCTGTACAAGTTGTTTCAACATCTGCAGGTATGAATAATATAACTTTCATGTTTATGTAAAACATTTATGAGACACATGCAGAACCTGGATAGTTAACAATGGTGTGAAGATACAAGAGCTCTTCATCTAAGTACATACTATAAACTAAACCACTATATGAAATGCAAACTCTGGCTTTGAGCAATGTATAGGAATTTCTTCATTTTATCATTTTCAGCTGTCAACAGATAAAATACAACAGCAGCCATCCAAAAACTTGATGTGGTACAGACTAGACCTTACTACTTACTGATGTAACAGGCAAAACCCCAAAGAAAGAATGTTCAGAGTGCATTCCAAGAAGATGCTAAGTATAATGTGAATAAAAGCAGGCTTACCATTATCTGGAAATGAGGCATATATCAAAAGCAAGATGTAAAGTGGCATTCAATCCTATCGAAGGAAAAAAAAAAAACAACAGCCAACAGCCAAGTGAGAAGATCAGGGTACACTATTCTTACCAACAATTCCTAAGACATCAGCGAGTGTGGATGGAAGAGATGGAATGTTATCCTGAAAATGAAATTGAATTAAACATCTCATCTTAAATGAAAAATTAAAACCATGAATTTATGGGTCACAAAAGAGTATTTATTCTCACAAAGCAAGAAACATCACTGCCAAATGCCTACATACTGCTGACAAATCCTTAGCTTCAGAAGCTGCTTTACTGCATGAGACTTGATCAGAGTAAAAGTTTAACTGTGTAAACTGCTTTACAAACGTAATGAAGGAAACAAAATATGCATTTCAACTGTCCTTATACTACCATTACTATTTTAAGAAATGTTAAGTTTGTCAAAATATTTATGACATATTGTTACAATACTATAGCTGTGGAAGACATTATCTGTTGTAGCTGAACGCACATAAATTTTCACAAACCATTTACAATGAAGGAAACAGCAATACACACGTGTTAGTCCACATAGCAATCAGGTTCATAGATTTTTTTTTTTACAGATTCACACCAAAGCTTGTGTTGACATTGGGGGTGGTGCAAATTCAATATTTTTTTTAACACTGATTAAAGCCCAACATAGTCAGTCTTCAAGAATCCAATAGGAATATAACTGTCATGTCCATGATAAGAACTTCAAATCTGAAAATAATGAATGCCTTGTGGTTGATTTACCTTCAGATCAGCTAGAACTGAAACAGCATTTTCAAGTTTGAGCTGGTTATGATTGACTGCATAGCATATTTCATACAGGGCCCTCTTCAAGGTCTTCTTTGGCAACAATTTGATGGAAGAATCATGCTCATTCATAGACCTGCACAGCTTGACACTGGGAAAAAAAAAATCACAAACATTACATTATGACAAGAATAGATGAATAATTGACATATATCTCAAAAGCCACAGTCAAATAACCTCCTGTAACTTCGTATGCTTTATCCTTAAGGAAATGAAGTCAAGAAGACTAGAAGATCCAAAGTATGAAGTAATGGCAACACCACCAA
>JAWQUT010000308.1:257698-277670 GCA_033807755.1 Ellobium chinense | reverse complement strand
CTTTTGACTGTTAAACACAGGCTTTGTAATAGGAATTCAGCCTCAAAATTACAAAAATGTGTTACATGTGAAGAGACAATGATTTCTCCCTAAACTGAGTGACGCAGCAATTTTCAAACGCTCGGACAAGGGGAGCAATCCCAGTCAGTAAAAACAGCAATTTTGATTATGTTCCCTTGCCTAACTAAAGTGAACGTTTTTCCACCACCTGAGCGGGTGTGCGGCGTGATAATGCCTACATAAACACTTGGCTGTTAAAAAATAATGTGTGTAAGCACGTGCAAATGCACATTTTTTATCTGCGTACATGCCAAGATTGAAGTTATGCGTAATACAATTTTATCCATTAACATGAATAATATCACATTATCAGCAATCTAAATATCCACTATTCACCCAAGAATTGTGCCAGAGCCCACAGACAGATTTAACCTGCCATGCTGAAGAGCCTTCACTACCACTGCTTGCTGTGCCAAAATTTCTTCAAATGGGAGAGCAAAAAAATAACAAAGCACCTGCAGCTCTGTTGAATAGTCAGCATTCCCAGATTGGGACTTATACTTTTTTTTATAAAGTTTAATATTTGCCAAATGTCATATTTATGTGTCCATAAAAAGGAAGTGTGTTTTTTTCTCAAACAGGAGAAAGCAAAAAGTTATAGTGTCTATGGCACTATGTCTATTGGCGCTCCTAGACAGGGATTATATACTGATTAAAAATTACATTTAAAAGGTTTAATATTCATCCATTGTCTTCACTGTGTACAGATCTGTAAAGAGAAAGTTTGCATATCCTGATGGCATAATGTGGACAATCAGGCAAACGGTCACACCTAGATCTAGAACTGCTACTGAACTAGAGCGGCGACTCAAATCGGGATGAAATTATGCAGGCCGGTTTCGATTATAGGTATTATGGAATCGGCAGCCAAAATCTGTCTAGATTTCTAACTTCAGGCAACTCGATTTCTACTTAGAATCTGTATGTAGTCGTCCTCGTCAGGGTGTGTTGTAAGTGAAGGGCCGCTACTCCCAGAGAGGAAAAAAAAATGGGTTCTTCGTACGCGCCGTACTTCGCTAAATTCGCGTTGTTCACGGACAGACTATCGCATTTTCCGCCCAGTCGTGCCGGTTTTTAGACCCGGTCCGGCTTCGACCGGCCCCGCCAAGCCGGAATTCCGGCCCAGGCCGGAACAGTTGGCAACCATGGAAAAAAGCCGACGACATTTGTCACATTTGCATGGCTCTGTCACGAGAGTTAAAAGTGAACTGAGCCTGAAGCCACGGCAATGGATGGCACGATAGGCTTTCTCTAACAACAGCACCCATTGAGTCAATATATCGATATAGTCCATGACCTCTCTATGACTAAATGAACTGTATCATTATCGTTGCGGTGCTGTCCTTCGACCATTGCCGCACGATACAAGCCACAAGGTGGCCAAGTGATTTTGAAACATTGAGATCCAACAGCTCCCAGCAAGAATATACCAACTCTACATGGCAGATGAATCCAATTGAAAAGGCATCTTCTATATTAGAAACTTACAACTCTGTGCGTCCGGTCTTCTCCCAATTTCGAAGTATGTCTTGCGACAAGCATACAGTCGCCATTTTTTGTCGTAAGTAAACTAGAACCGGATATGACGTAAAAGAAGAATATCTACTCTCATTATTAAAACGTTTCATACATTATAGCAAGATTATCTGTATTTTTAAGGGTTTAATCATGTCCAGTGTAGATAAATCGAGTATTTTAAATTAAGGTTTCTGTGATATCGCTATTTTTTCGAACAATACTATAAAATCAGTCGTTAGTCTCTAAACCTTTTCTATTGTTGTATACAAATTGCCTAACATAACCGGAGACGCTGTATTGCCGTAATGTTAAAGGGACAGGGGAAGCTATTTGCTTCACAGCCTAAAAAATCCACAGTCTTTTTTCATAAATTTTCAACCCCTTGCCCGTTTCCTTCGCCCAAGCACTTCCGAGAAAATGCAGCTTGAAAGTCGGGATTTTCACACCCTGCGGGCCGCCGTGACTGGTCGTCCGGTGAGCGCGGGAATAAGGCTTGACGTCAGAAAGCGAGAGGCAAGCTAGTACATTCATTACGCAGAGAGAATTATCTACATTATTATGCAATAACTTTCGTTGGCTCTAACTGTTATGCCTTGTTTTTATTTAAAAGTCTTTTGTTAAACTGTGTGAACAACAACCCGACTTTGATCGCAGAGCTGTAACTTTAAAGGGAGGATAAAATGGTATTTGAGAAAAAGGAACATCTGTCTGACCACTATTTGAGTCTATTTATTAAAGTTTGCACTGCTGTGTGGTTTAGTGAGTTCTCACTGACCTAAGATTCTGACAATATAACATTATTATTTGCTTAAGGAGCACTTTCAGATAATTTAGATGCCGCCACAGTCAAATTTTCTGTGCTTAGGAGCGGCACTAGTTGTGTCACTAGTCATAAATCAATCAAAAGGATTACAAGAGCAGATCAAGAAAGGGACACATTGACGTGAAATTTATTTTGACCTTCTCATTTTGGTCAGAGCTGATCACAGGAGCATTTTTATAGAATACCCATTAAAACTTTTGTAGTTTTGAAAAATTGAATCGGTCAATCGGTCTTCACTCTATCAGTGAGGGGAATGAGATAGATCCTAGTATGGGTTGGGTGGACACAATTCCAGGGATGAGGAGAAAGGATGGGGGTGGGGGATAAGGCAAGGAGCAATAGGGTGGTGGAATAAGAATCTAGGAAAAGAACTGGGGTAAGAACGAAAAAACTAGACGCTAGTAGACAGAGAGAGGGAGAGAGAGAGAGAGAGAGAGAGAGAGAGAGAGNATCCTTTGTCCCCTGAGTCACCGTTCACTACCTGCCTTCTCGCCTTTTTTTTCCTTAGCAACTCAGGCTCTCACTTTCTCTTATTGCTTCTATTCCCCCCCCCTCTCTTTCTCTCAACCCGAAAGACATTGTAAATGTGACGTACATGTATTTGTTTCATCCCTGTAATTGTGCCCACCCATCTATCCCCTCCCGTAACTGTTGCTATGCTCAACATGGCATATCCATGCTAACTGTTATGGCCCTTTTCATTATTCCTATTGATCGCGGAGAGTGTTCTTTCTTTCCAAAGATTTCACAAGTATTCTCCAAATTATTCCAGTGGTTATCTCTGGCCAACATAAGAGTGTCAAACTATTTTCACATCGATATGCCAGCTGTTTGACACGCTCTTCGACGCATGTTGACTGATTAATGACTAGTGATGCAACCTACACCGCCCGCAAGCGCAGAAAACACTGCCTGAGACAATAGTTAGCTATCAATCAAATCCTATCTTCCTGTGCCCCTCAGGCAAATGATAGAGAATGTCAGAACCGTAGACCAATGAGAGCTCATTAAACAATACAAGGGGAAAAACGACACAGACAACCATACACAGGCTATGCATACATTAATAAAGCGACTCACTCAGTGCTCAGACAGCAGATGCTTCTTTTATCAAATATTCATCCTGCCTTTTCTAAGATTATAGCATTGCGATCGAGGTCGGGCATTTGTTCACAGTCATCAACAAAAGAATTAATGATCATATGTGAACAAAAGGCATAAAACTTAGCACCAAGGAAAGTTATTACATGTGGATAATTCGCTTCGCATAACGACTACTAGCTTGCCTCTCGCTTTATGAAGTCACGCCTTATTCCCGCGCTGACCGGACGACCAGTTATGGTGGCCTGTAAGGTGAGAAAATCCCGAATTTCAAGCTTCATTTTCTCGGAAGTGCTCGGGCGAAGGAAACGCGTAAGGGGATGAAAATTTATGAAAAACGACTGTGGATTTTTAAATCTGTGAAGCAGATAGCTACCCCTGTTCCTTTAAAGTACGCGTACCGAAAATTTACTAGGGGTTGGGGCAAGAGGAGAATAATGGTCCAATAATAGCGCCAATTAGCCAACCAACCACTTCACAGATTACTGTAATTTTTTTTTGTCCCATTCCTGATGTTTTTCATCGACGGAATCTATTTTGGGGTTGTTTGGGAGTCTCCCAATAAAACAGCCTGTAAATAGCCTATCACAGAACAGTATAAACAAATCTTGTTTTGTTCACATGCCGAGATCGAGAAAGACAGGAAGAAGGTGAGATAAAGGTATGAAGATGCCAATAGCATCTGGCATTTTCATGCAATTTGAAATAGTCTAGTCGTTATAAAGTCAGAAAATAGGCCATGGGGAGGGGGGAAAGGGGTTGGATTTTAATTTGAAAGGCTTAGATAAGTGCAAATATATGTGCAGACTCAGAATAGGGGAGGTTTAGTCACTCAAGTATAAAATTTGTGTTGTTGCTAGGTGGGTAAGGTTACCCTGTTTAATGAGTGAAAAGGCCTAAAATATTAGTCTAGGTTGTCCGCTTCACTGCCTAAGTTCTCAAAAGCTAACTGGTTTAGGTGCATTTTTCTTTGTGTCAAAATTTGGAGGAAGAGCTAAAGAACATATTTGGAAAGTATTTTGACACGGCACTCCAGGATAAGTTAATGAGTGGTGTAAAACCTAATATAGCCAACAGTGAAAAATAGGCCTACATTGGCATCTTCATACCTAAACACTTGGGACGAAAAATTCGATATTAACAAACTCAGGGATAGACTAAGGGGTAATACATAAAACTTTGCTGGCTCCATTTTTCCGGCAGCGGGATAAAGGGGTGGGTGAAATTCACCACAGGACAAAGAGATAAGGGGGAGGAAAGATGAGAAAATGAGAACAATTGGGTGCAATAACAGGAGAACGCAAACACACAAACAACAAACAAAAAGGCTGTTGGAATTAGAAGATGCCGGGGGCAAAGAGATATTTGTTTTTGGTTGGGGGGGGGGTTAACGTTAATGGCGCTTACTTTTACTTCACTACTGGATGCAAATTACGGTTTTCCCGCATCTTATCCCTAAAGGTTATACTGTACTACAGTTGTTCTTCCCTTAGGCTACTTTTCAACTGAGCTGTGCCTTCCTGAAACATTTCTACCTAGTAAAAATACATATACCGTATTCTTGTAGATTGGCAGTGAACCTTCACACACATTCTATCCTCCAAGAGTTGTGTAATGACAGCCACAATTAACTTATATGCTGTGCAGTGAAAATAAATACGCTGTATCTATTCCTGATAGTAAATGGTGCCATTCCTCTGCAGCAAAAAGAACACAGTGATTTCTATAAGATGTGCCTCCGAAAATGTTATACTGCCTTGGCCAACATATTGTAAATGGAGTAGTATTATGTATCATCACAACAGTCTATATGATCAGTAAGACATTTAAACTGCTTTACCGTGGGCAGCAGAGGCTCTAAATATCCAAATATGTGTGCTGTAATAATAATAATAATAATAATGTGGTTTATAAGTCTCGTATCCAGGCTAATGCCCGCTCACACGACTTCACACTATCATTACCCCAGCAGACCTGATCATTCTAGGACTTTCTCGACTCCCTGGGAAGCATACAGTGCCGCTGCCATTTACAGGCGCTGATCACTAGCATTCTGACAATATCTTCCACTGCCTAAAGCCAGGTACCCATTTTACAGACGGGTGGACTGAGGAAAATGAGAATGAAATGCTTTCCCAAGGCACTTCCAATATGACCGTAGTCGGGAATCGAACTCACGACCTTTAGATCTTGAGTCCAACGCCGTAACCATTAGGCCACGCTGCTCCACCCTAATGACATCCAGTCAAAATGAAGCATGACCATACAAGGTCATAGTGACACAAGTAAACACTACAGGACTAATGCTTTGCATACCACATCAAACTTCACAGTTGGGGTGTTATGCTTTACTGTAGAACCACAATTGTCATTCCTCCTCTGCTAGCTGCCAGCACTGCCTCCGCAAGCCATCATTGTTTCGGAATTCTTTTTCTTCCCTCCCCCACTCTTGCTCCTACCATCCAGTCACAGCGGCACCACTTATGGATGTAGCATAGCATCCTAACAGCAGAGCATTACAATGTCCACATGCTGTCAACATAGAATTATATAATTGTAAAACTATCGCACCTGGTTGGCCTTTATGAGTAAGCCCATCACATTGTAGATTACATCCTTCCAAAATGTTTTGTTGTCATAGATGACCCCCTTCTAAGTAGTGCTAAAGTGAAATTATGGGGGAGGAAGTGGCCTTTCTCTGGCACAAGCAATTTCAGGGGCAGATTAGTAGAAGGAAGAAGAGAAAGAGAGGAAAGCCAGAAGGCAATTTAATACAGGAAAGAAGAGTGGTAAAGAACTAGGGAAAAAAAAACAATCAAAAGTGCAATTTATTTTGTTGGTGAAGTGACACAAAGGGGAGGGGGAAGAGAAAGGAAGCTGTGCTTGATTTCAGAGGCAAGGAGGAGTGCGCCAACTTTTATCTTTTGGGCACAATTATACTGTTGTTCTGCCACTGGTTGCGGTTGGTTTAATTCCCTCTTGTGTCACAAATTAAATTGTCTGCATTTCCCCTGTTCTTTTTCACAGGGGTCAATACAGTTGACAATGGTTGGTCTCAAAGTGAAAGCATTATCTGCGCTCCACTGTATATATCATAAATGATGTTTAGGCCCAGATCCAAGGCCTATTAGCAGACCATGTGAGGTGTCATTAAGAGCCACCAACCAAATATCTGGCCCTAATTTGATAAGAGAGCAATGCTCTCTGCCCCTCCCTCTCGACATCCACATCACCAAACACAAATAACAAAACTGCATAAAACAGAATAATGCATCAGTATTTTATACATTCATAAAAACACAAATTGGAAGGATGCATCATATTTTAATCTATTGTAAACAAAACATATGAAATAAGTTAACCGAAAGTGACCAAATATGGATGACAGGTTCCATATAGTCATCTACACAAAGACTTTTCTCAAATCATTTCCATTCATAAGCATATATACATATAATTACACAACACATTAAAAATGTCTCAATAATATGAAATCACAAAAGTTTCCAAATGGATCATAAGCAAATAATCAATCATTAAACTGCTGTTTGTGTTTGCAGCTACCTTTTGAGCAATAAACGCTCATACAGGCTAAGGTGTTATAAACTAATTGAGCTGAGTGCACAGGCTATCAAATCTTTTGGGACTGATTTTTTTTTCTTGTGCACAACTGGTAAGGACTGGGATTTTGAAACACATTTTGAAAATTCACAAAATCAAAAGCAATAAAGTGACAATAATAACATTTGGGGAAGTAGAAGTTCACACGCTCAGCTTTTCAAATAAGAAAACAAAAAGGTTCATTTACCTATGTTCATTAATGTTTATGTTATAAAATGTGTGAAAAAAAAAAAATTGAAAAACTGTAAATGGAAAATAAAAATGGTAATCTTTCACTGGCGCCCACCATGCCTGTTGTTACTGCTAATTTTTTGCTCTGACCTAATTCATATTAAATATGAACAAATGTCACCAAAATCCACACATCAGCCATCCTTGACGACGCACTTGCGCACAGTTCTAAGATAACTGACCAAAATGACTGAAATATATAAAATTATCACACACTAAAAACAGTCAAAAAATTTGGCAGTGCAGATGGTGTCACAAGCAATTGTTTTTTCCCCAGTAACATTACAGAGCTTCTGCTCCTATCAAAACATGGATTGGTGGTTGAAACAGAATAAGAGACCAAGAAATGTGATCCCATAAGGGTTTCAGGAAACTTCTCCAGGAAATATTTTGTTAAAACTGCAACATTTGCAGGTACTGTCAGAAGACAATTAAGTCCTGTCCCATGGTTTATGGAGCAAAAGACCTAAATAAGGGAAGAAGTTGTGAAATTAATCTCCACAGATGACTTTGTAAAGAAAACTGAAATATGTCAACAAAGCCAAGAAGGATACTAGCAATATACCCAAAACTTGACAGACTGGATAGCAGAGGAAAATCAAAGGCCTACCACACTGAAATTCAGGGATCTGCTGATTAGATCTTGAAGCGATTCGTGGTTACACATGGCACATTTCACAAATAAGCCTTCAAGCTAAAAAAGTAAATACTGTAGTAAACTTCCAAATATGTTTATTGCAGAAAGCCTTTGTCTGAAACCGGTTCTATGCACAATTCCAAATCCTAAATGAAAGCTAGGCTTAGTCAGTTCTATTGATTTTGTGAAGTATGTGGAAAATGAAAAGAAGTCCATATCATTTCATGTCTGTGCCTCAAATTTTGCAAGGCATCCTGAAATTACAAGGAAATATAAGAGATGTGTTGTTGGTCCCAGGTGGCCTTTTGGAAATGAGGTTCTCAGTCATATGATGGATGAAAGGATACGCAATCCCTGTTCTCACTGGCTAAAAAAAACAGCAAGCATTATTCCAAACTTGCCAGTCAAGTGCGTAACATTGCATACCAGAGTAGCTAAGTTGGCATCATGAGACCAAAGTCCTTATAGGTCTGATTGCAAATAATTCTGCTACAGGAAGAGAAGTATAAAGGTATGAAGATGCCAGCAGCACCTGGTATAAAAATATGCAGTTTCAAATAGTCCTTATAAAATCAGAAAACTGGCCATGGGGAGGGGGAAAAGAGGTTGGATTTGAATTTCAAAGGCTTAGATAGGTGCAAATACACTTGTAAACTCAGAAATGGTGAGGTTTAGTCATTCAAGTATAAACTTTGTGGTTGTTGCTAAGGGGTAAGATTACCCTGTTTACTGAGTGAATAGGCCTAAAATATTAGGTAGCCTGCCTCACTGCCTAAGTTCTCAAAATCTAAATGGTTTAGGGACATTTTTCTTGGTGTCAAAATTTGGAGGAAGAGCTAAGCAACCTTGCTGGAAAGTATTTTGGCATGGCACCCCTGGATAAGTTAATGAGAGGTGTAAAACCTTATAGAGCCAACTGTGAAAAAAACATTGGCGTCTTAATACCTAAATGCTTGTCCATGTAGACTGGTGATTTATTTCACAAAGTTATAGATCCACACACAAATTTCTCAGTTCCACACTTAGCACGTCATATGAAACAGTTTACAGCTTCCGTCCAGTTTGTAGCAGGGGTGTTCAGGTGAGCACTTATATAGCTTATTTTTACTCATGCTGACCTTGGAAACTTTATCAACCTTAATAATTACATTTATGACAGCCATGGATAGGATTATGTGCAGATATCCTTAATGTAAGACATTCACATTCACAGAAAAAAATATTCACAAGAGATTTAGTCAAAGCAAAATTATAAGCACAACACAGCCAGATGAGATTTTATTTTTTTTTTATTTCCCTATTACTCTGATGTGAATATGTTGAAAAAATTGTTCATTAACTATATTATACTGAAACAATGCTGAAATTTCCTACCTCTGTTTCACACCTTACTCCTAATAACCATCTGCATTTTTCTGTGCTACCTAAAGTAGGCAGGAGATGTATGACTCAACCATAAAACATGACACGAATCCAACGATGCTTCTTACAATAAGACTCTGAGGTCTTTGGGAGTCCTCAATAAAACAAGCTACTACCACTGAAACGATGAGGAAAATACTATGGGTTTGACAAATCTTTATCATTCATTCTTTCTTATTCCTTCCTCCTTCTTTCTCTCTATCTTTCCTTTCCTTATCCACTTTTGGCCTTACTTCCAACACTTTCTTCCTTCATAATTTCCACCAGGAATATGCTCTGTACATTTATCATCATCACATGATTAATTCACCAGTATTGCACACAGTATACTGTATAGCTGATAAGATGAATCCACTCATACTGAAGGCATCTTGCCAATGGGCTGAAAGGAAAGAAAACATAATTCACTCACTACTAGGCTTTTCCAAACATGGAACAATAACACAATGCAACAATGATGATGGTTATTCTGAGGAGAAAGGTGGCTGGAAAGAGAGGAAAGAAAGACAAAGACACAGATGGAAACAAGACATCAGTACGTGGATAAAATGCAACCTACAGAAGTTACAGTGGCCAGAATAGCAACAGATGGAGCTCAGTATCCAGAAAGAGCTTGGGCAGCATTGTCTCAGTAAACTATACTGTCATGAAGTCATATAATACTGATTTTGCCTAAATTAATGGGACAAGCTGAATTTTCTTGTTATTTATATACTTTAGATTAAGAGAAGGGTCTTATCAAAATCAGTGATTTTAAGACTCCTTTGAATGGGCAGTTGTTATGCTCAGTTGTTATAAAGTTAAACTCCTGCCTAACCTGCTTTGTGGCCTTGGTCTTCTTATTTGTCCAAGTAGTGCATTTGAAATGTCAGTAAATACGGCATGGTTTGGATTTCGTGTCAAAGAAGAGATCAAATCTAATACACAGTACAGCAAACAATGTGATGAAAAATAACGAGGCGCAAGGCATTAGAATGAGTCAGAGAAGAATATCAATCATAAAACAATGTCAGCACCATTATGGTTGGGGCAAATGAATCACAGAGTTCTAGAAATCCCACCCTCACCATAAATTCTGTTCTCACTAAAGGATTCATAAACATTAACTCTATGAGGCCGAATATATCCTAGCAAATAAGGAATTTTCTCAATGAAGCTCTGACAGATTTCGGTAAAGTGGAATGAGACACACCTATAGCTCAGTAGCTCATGCTCAAGGGCTGCTTAACTGGGGACCAGGCCTCACATAATGCTTCATATTGTTCACATATAAACAATGCTCTCTAAAGACTAAATCATTTCATGCTGAGAATATTGTACCCTGATGAAAATATGAGTAGGCAGCATCTTGCTAATGATTTCATCCATAGTTCCTGGATAGCGCATCATGTCCAAGTGCAGTCTGGGCAAGGTCACCTGACCCGCCACCAGAGGAAAGAAATTGTAGTGCAGCTTGTACTCTTGGCTAGGCAGCACTCGGAACTGGGTCTGTGTAATAAATGAATTTCACTGTTACATTATATAAAAGATAATATTGTTTTTGTCTTACTTGTGATAGCAATTTCAAGAATGATGATAGGAGTAAATTTCAAACTAACCGACAGCCACTGCATTATTGTAACTGCATAGCCTAAAGAAAAACAGCTAACTTGTGAAAAAAGGTGAGATACCATTCCCAGATTTTTATTCACAGCTATAGGCTGGTAAAATAATATATTATAATGAGTGAAACAATCACAGTCATGTAATATACTGTATGAAAGATATGAAGAGAAAGCCTACCAACATAAATCTATATAGTTCGTTCCCTTGTAAAACTAAAATTAACATGATATATTATTTTTTTGTATTGGTGTATAATTACCTCAGAAACTGCACAAATGAAAAGTGCAAAAAGTCATTATCATAACTGTGTGAAATGATAAAGTATGTCAAGCAGAAGCCCTCCAATGATTTCATCCACCTCTAGGTTAAGCATCAATGACAAACTATATAGTTTAGAAGAGACATACCTGCTTGTTACCAGAGAACATGAAATTGTCAGTGGATTCCATGCTGATCTGAATTTCCTGAACATATGGGGTCCGGTTCTTCACTGAGTAGCACAATGGCAGTAGGGTCTTCACTCTTCCAAAGGCTGGTACTGCCACATGAACAGTGATGGGAATATGCTCAATGTTGACAGTTGGGAGAGGAAAGGATGTGCTCACATATGGAACATCTTTGCTGTTTGGCGACTTCCTGAAATTCAAAACACTGTAATTGTGTCCGTTTCAAAGCTTGCCAGATGGTGATGTAAAGTGGAGATCTAATTATCAACTAAGTGGTTCTAGTCAACTACATGTATTCAGATTTTGACCAGTATGTATTTTTCATGTACAGTGGAACCCGCTTAAGCGGGACGGCTCCGTTTCCGATGAATCGTCTCCCTTAAGCGGGCGTCCCGCTTAGGCGGACTATCCATTATAAAGTGATTTCTTAGCTAGTTTGTGTGTTTTATTCAAGTTAAGGGATAATCATTACTTGTTGCTAGTGAGGTGTGACAACAGAGTAAGATGTAAATTGTATCTGGACTGTTTAAAATATACTTATTGCAGTCTAACTGCATTTTCAGTAGACTTGCAGAACATTATTCTTTGCAGGGAATGGGATTTTTGGTTGGTTTCAAAGAAGCACATAAGCCTTCTCACCATTCTCCTTTGAAAATTAAAAAACAATTTCTTTTACAGACCAGGACATGTCTACATCAGAGGGACAGAAAGAATACATGTTAAAATAAAACTGGAGAGAATATGAAAAGTCTAACGTCTCTGAAGTCGAGATGTTTGCCCCCGTCCCCCCCTCCCCCCATTCAAGTGATCAAAAATAATTTGGGATCAAATTTGCATGATCGTAAACACCGGCAAAGATAAGCGTCACACTTCTCGCTCCACATCTGGCCAGAGCGCGACGCGAACGGCATGTGTCAAAAAGCCTTTATGCAATGTGAATGATGGTCATGCCTATGTGACCGACACCCTGGCTGAGTGTTGTGCAATAGCGCAGGTAAGGCTCGTCAGTGTCAATCACCACGTAAGCTGAAGAAAGGATAAAGTGTGGCTGACAGGGGGCGCGGCTCACTTAATCCTGATCCGTTGATGCTTGCGCTGGTTAAATGACCAGCGGCTAGGATGTCCGCTCTGATTCGTCCATGTGTGCGCCGAAGGGTCAACTGCCCGACAGAAGGCTATGGGGAGGTTGTGTCCTTCTCACGTAAGGTAAGGGGGGGTGATCAGGGCCGTTGGTACAAGCTTCTTCTTAGCTCTCAGGTTTTCAGCTGATGGGCAAAGGTACGAGACACAGTACGATAGTGACAATTTGCAGCATTCCTGTCAAAAAACAGCATGTATATTATGGAAATCTGGCTCCAAGTCGTCTCGCTTAAGCGGGTTGCCGTCCCACTCACATGTATAGATTTAAATAGCAAAAATTCCGTTCCCCACGCATTCGTCTCACTTAAGCGGGCGTCCCGCTCACGCGTGTCCCACTTAAGCGGGTTCCACTGTAGTTGTATCCCTACTCTTCAGAGATAGCTACAGGTAAGGCAGATCTCAGAATATTAATTCATTCAGAATTTAACACTGATAACAGAGTATTTCAAACTGATGTTACTGTAAGTTTCAGTACATATGCACCCATGTGACTGTTCTCACCTCTTCCACTCCAGTTGATAGGTACCTAGTGACACAGAGGGCTGAACACAGGATGATGCAACAAGACAAATGCATTCAGCCCCACAGTCAGACTTATTTAGCTGCACTGTAAAAGATAAAGTGAAATACAGTAATTAAACTTGCATATCAAAACTCTATAATGCATTCGGTTTGGGAACAGATGCACCTGTATCAGAGGCCAGTTACCATTAAATTAAGAACTCTAATGTGTGACTGTATGCCTTCAGTGGTCTAAGAATGCCAGTGAAGTTCCATTGGGGTCTATTCTCTTATGGCAGATAAGTGACATTTGTTACTAAAGCCTTTCAATTTCATTAGCTTTCACAACATCCTGCAACTTTTAGGGAACAATATTGTCAATAATGTTAGTGATTAATTTAGTGCTTTGTCAATGGTAGCAGTCATAGCATAATTACCATACATAACATGGGCAAAACATGCAAAAGTGAAAAATACTTTTTTGATTAAACCAAACTGTGAAATAATACATACCTCCAGCGATTTGAGACTCATACTCATCACATGCTGTATGAATGAACTCACTCTGAAAGGATAAAAGCAGAATAATGAAACTCATTTCTTAAACATGTTCCTGCCTTGGTTTGATAAAGACACATGTTATCTTAAAGCAAAAATGTTAACACTAGGATGAGGTTTTCTGAACACATTAAACCTACTCTAGATACTGGTCCTATTCTGCTCTGTGTGAAATCCACATTTATGTATGTTAAGGTTTTCAGCCAGTCAGTGGAATCTGTCTGTGAAGTTCTTACATAGAATAAGACCCAAGACTCCTGCTTTTTCCCGCTGGCTTTACTGATATGGGGGTTAATTTGTTAAAAAGTTATCAAAATGCAGTTTCTGTTATGAACATTATAAAGTTAAATACTAGGAGGATACTCTCACCAAATGCAAGGAACTGTTTTTCATCTCAATAGGCCATGGAGAAGAACATCTAATGTCTGTTGTGAGCAAGAAAGGATCCTCCGCATGGACTGCTTCCACTGTTTCGAACTGAAAATAAAATGAGATTGCTGCTTAAAATTATTATTAAATTAACTAAGCACAAACTTTGTAAACAGAAACAGGCAATAAAAGTCGAAGACAATAAAAGTTGAAGACACATATTGCCTGTATCTCCAGCAAAAATACATAAATGTTTAATCTGTCCCTATGGAACATTGCACTTCAAAGCCCCAAGATCTGCACCAAGAATTGCACAATTTGAATGCGAAAAAGTGGTAATAATTGCATCAAAATTTGCAAACATTTTGCCAAAATATTTTTGTCACTTCATGATATTTATCACATCATTGCATTGTTTACTGTGATCCTGTTGCAAAATTGTGGTACTGGAACACATTTTCAGCTTCATAAAGAACAAAAAGAGATAGCAGTACCAATAAACTCATGCAGTCTGCTGGAACTGACAGGAATTACCAGGTACTATAGCAAAATTTTATGAAAGAATAAATAAACACACCTTCAGTGATTCCAGCTTGATAGACACATCAAATGGTCTGACAGTGACAAGGTTAACTTGTTCTTCAGCCTGACATTCACATGTTATTTTATGTCTATCCACTACCACACACACTCTGTAGTTCACCTGAAACAGTATGACACTGGATATTAGTTGTAGCCTATCTCCAGGTCCTATTAAAGGGAAGTTGCATCTCCTACAGACCATATTAAATCATATGATACCCTATTATTCCAATAAAAGTCTTTCAAGCGTCTGTCATAATGATATAGCGCTTCTGCTGGCCTCGGACAACTCACAGGATTACATTATCCAAAGTCTGAATTGTTACACCCACTGTGCGCATGGTGGCAATAAGCTTACGTCGAAAACATTCTAGCCACATGGCCAAGCTATCTAGCCAGTGCTCTGAGAATGGGTGATAGCATGTTGCCACAAGCAGCTGCTGATCGGGGAAGGGGAATAATTCTAGATGCAAGGGCTAAATCCGGTAACTCTAGCTCTCCTAATTGCATCATATAACATATGCGCATGGTATCAGACCAATGCTCTTTCTTCGCAAAATTGACTAGGTGGGCACCACAGATAATTTTCGGAGAGAAAAAGAATTGAAAAACGTAAAATTATATTTGATGTGCATGTCCTCCTTTAATATCCTCTTTGGTTACTTCTATTTCTTTTTCCATCATTTATTTATTTTTCAGTATGTTTACCATCTTAATGATTTCATATCACATGAAAAAAATTCAGACCACAAAACTAGTAATTTTATGTCACAGAAACATTGGTAATCAGTTGCTCTGTAAAGCTTCTAATGTTCATCATTAGCTATATATATGCACTGAGCCTCTGTGAGTGACCACTGTAGTTTACTGAAGAAAGACACATAACTTATGTCTATCATATGACTTGCTATTCCTTTCCCAATATTCTATTAATCACGCTCCTATATAACTATTCAACTCCACCATTTCAAAAGCTGCTGCTTTTGTACAATAATAACGCTATCTTTTACAATTATGCCACTGCTCAGCTAAACTGATGAATTCAAGCATCTGTCAAAATACTCACTGTGGCAATGATATTTCTGTTCCCAGAATGGAGACATTTCATAAAGAACTGTTTCACCACCTGGAAATGAAATTTTAATACTTACAAATGAACAATGGAATCTGGAAACCTTGATATCTATAGACACTTTGAAACTGAGGCGAATAGAGAGAAAATGAAGATAGAACAGCAGTGTAAAAGGACAAAACTGACAAAGAAATGGTCTTTGATAAACAACACAGTCTAGGACTAATATTACTGACGCAAGAGTGTAGAAAGAGAAAAATACTAGGCACACACAGCAAAATCTTTGTGGGCCTTCTTCACCCATCTCATCACCCTGAACTCTGTGGCTTTGGGCCATTGATAAATAAATGCCAATCGTGTCAAAAATACAAAGACAAATTAAAAAGATAAAAACGGAACTGGAAATTAGCAGCAAAATGGTCAAGTATTGCTCACTAGTTGTGCCAGCAGGATGGTGACATAAGAGAAGAGGAAGGAATTACATGTTAACAAAGAAGAAATCATTTAGCGGTAATAAAGAAGGAACTGACTAAGACTTATTAATCACATTGAGCTAAGCAAGATGTCAACATAAGCAATGTCAAGAAAAGTGGACTACATTGTCCTTTCATTAATTACATATTGAAAAGAAAAGTTACTGCAATTTGTGAAGGCTCAAGGAGATAGAGCAGATTTATTAGATTCATCTTTCAAATACTTTTTCGTTTTGATTGATTCACAATGACAGATGGCACATTTATCAACTGACCACAGACAAAATTTATGCAGATCTGTAATGTAACAAATCTGTAAGATATAACACAGACCTATTACTATTACAAACTAAACAGACTTAAAAAGCAGGTGTATGTGAAAGTTACAGAGTATTAAAAACAACCAGAAACACACACATCAAATTTCAGAACAAATGTCAACATCTTTTAATTTGGATTAAAACCAATAAACCTTGGACACAACACGATATCTAAAGACAAGTATGTCCTGGTGGAAGGCAAGTAGATCTACGCCCTGAATCATACACTGCATGTTTATTATACAATAGTGCAGTATTTTCAAGAACCAGACCCTTTGCCCTACCCAGCGTTCAGATTGTGCACCTGCTATCCCTCTCATATACTGCACGATAAGACCCTAGCTGGTCATTTCCACAATACAATTACAGTGTTAAAACAAACAGCTTTACACCCCACACACCTTCTGGCCTTTTTTCACTGTGCCAAGCTCCACTTGACAGTTGCTGGATGGTTCCTCCCCATCAAAGTCAGTTACATCAACACATACTTGGGCTGCACAGAAGGAATGATCTTGTTATCAAGAGTCTTAAATTGTATGGAATTATTGATTTAGCCTTTAAGTCTCAGCACTAGAGATGGGTAATGATACAAAAACTTTTCCTGTCAGAAAACATACCACAGATCAAAAGATCTTGTGATAATGATTCACACAGTCTCTTGAGCCATATCATTACATGCAATTTACGTTGGACAAAATGGATTAAAACTAGAGCTACAAGTCCCACAGTTCATACGAGCTCAGAGCGTACTGTAAAATCTTGAAAAATCCTGTTAATTGCTGGCAGGAATTCAACTCAGTTCTGATTCTCGAAAGTGCAATAACTGACCAAGGAGATTTTGTAAAAAGGTCATGAGAATCTCTTAGAGATGAGAGAACAAACAAATATCAAGGGAACAGAGAAAAGAGAAGCCAGACTTGAGAAAAGAGAAGACAGAATAAGTGAAAATGAGATAGCAAATTACTTTTCATGGAACTATTGTGCACCAGGAACTTACTAGTATTTTCCTGACTTTCCTCAGATTCCTGAAGTCCTAATGAAAGCCTTCAAAAGAGACCAGTAAACACAGAAATGTTAGCTTTATAACCTTGCTTGCAAAGACAAAAATGAATATCCTGTGACTGTCATATATTCAGACCATGGACAACTCCATTATGTTACAGTATAATGAAGGTTTTTTAAAATGGGCTTCTGGGAATCATATAGGACTTGCAAGTGATGAAAGATATCTGGTCTTCAAACAACATAGCATCTGGATAAAGCTAAGTAGTTATCACTAACAAGCAGTCTCAAAGCCAAATTTGACTGTACAATATTTCTCAGGCCATTCAGCACATTTCTGTTCAACTTCAAAATCTGCAAAATTGATGGCTCTAGGCAGTTTCCTGTATGCCATGACATAAACACTGAAAAATGTTATTGTGCTAAAAAGCTGTGACAATTACGGACAATATAATGGTTTGATTGTCACAGTGATTAATCTAAGACTCTTCACTGTCTTGGTTAGCACATACCCTCAAAAATTACTATCATATCTGATCCTGCGCCCTTTGTGTCTTCATAAAGGGACTTGTATGTATGTATGTATGTATGTATGTATGTATGTATGTATGTATGTATGTATGTATGTCTGTGTGTGTGTGTGTGGGTGTGTGCGCGCACATATATATATATGTGTGTGTGTGTGTGTGTGTGTATGCGTATGCACACGTGTGCCTGTTTATGTGTTTGTATGAGCGTGCATGTGTGCACATAAGCACAAATGTAATTATCAACTTTTTGTTTCCATGAGTTGCACTTGTCTGACTTAAATTTCCAGTGAAAGATCAATAAAGTGTATCAAATCTTATCAAGCCCAAAATAAATGTCAATTTATCATCATATTATTAAATACTTTACAGGTTTAAAAAAAATGTCATAAGAGTAAATAGCTCTACCTGACTTCCTGGATATCACCAGCCTCCTGATTTTCGATGATGACTGTCATGGAGTAAATTTCATTGAGCAAGCAAGGTGGCTCATGCTCTATCTTCACATCCAGCAGGGCCTTCCGAGGATTAACTCTGAAATTCATCACAGCATAACATTACCAACCAAGTGAGGCACCAGGTCAAATATCAAGAGACAGTTATAAGTTTATATGACTACCATCATTTTCTTGGTAATGGAGCAGTGAAACTCTTTATTATGACATTACTGATTCACTGATCAACATAGCTAAAAATGAATAATAGTAAATAATAGGTTAACAAAGCACTTGAAACCCTGCCAAATTCCTAGCTCTTAGTGCTTTGAAATAGACATTTGCCAATAAACATGAACACAATAAATACATACACACTAAGATACATACACACAATCATGTTTCAGTGATACTGTATACTCAAATTCAGAATTATGGATATTGTCTTTAATTCAGAAGGTAACTGGGAGCTGTTGCAACCAGTGTAAATTTATGCTGCATAGAAAAGCTTTAAGTTAGACTATGATACAATTTCAGATTGTGAAATAGACTACCTGAGCCCATCTGGCTGGACATGGGCATCTCCTTCACAATGGGGAGCAATAAATTTGTGGACAGTAAACAATTTGTCAAAACTGGCACTAGTATCTGCTGACAAGCTTGAATGCTAAATTATATTTGTCCCCCCATAAAACTGCGGTCGCAAATTACCACAATCTTCCACATTTTTCAGGCTTTGCTGTAATTTTGCAAATTTTTGTAAATTTAGACATTTCCCCAAAACTTGGTGCAAATTTTGCTGACTTTCGCAGAAAAAAATGACCTTTTTATGTCATGGTTGCAATACTGCGTCACAGGAACACAGAAAATGTCTTTCCTTTTTTACAACATTGGGATGCCTCTGTAATAAAGAATGGGACATGGTGATAAATGTAACAAAGTTACGAGGCTATTTTTGCAAACTTTTGCCAATTTCGGCACAAATTTTACCACTTTTTGCATGCAAATTTTGCAGTTCTTAATGCAAATTTGGGGGGCTTAAAATGTAATTATCCACAGGGACAAACGTATGGTTTACCACATATAAGTTCTGTATGGGTTCTCCCATGAATGTGTGCTCTTGGGCTTGTCTCTACTTATGGAAAGTTAAGCTTCTATCAAATGTGACACATTTCATATACAGTAAGTAATCTGTCCCTGCAGAAAGTTGCATTTCAAGCCCCCAAAATCTGCACCAAGAATTGCAAACTTTGCATGCAAAAGGTAGTAAAAATTGCACCAAATTGAAAAAAAATAGCTTTGTAACCTCGTTATATTTACCTCCATATTGCATAATTTACAATTGAAGTGTTGCAAAAATGTAGAAATGGATCACATTTTCTTTGTTCCTTTTCACGCAGGTTTGCAACACTGGCAGAAAAAGTGCACTGTTTGGCCAAAATCAGCAAAATTTGCACCAAATTTCCAGAAAATGCCAAAATCTGCAAAATTGCAAAAGGCCCTCAAAAATGCTGAAATTTGGGGGGGGGG
>JAWQUT010000308.1:231219-257685 GCA_033807755.1 Ellobium chinense | reverse complement strand
GCAGGTTAATAAATGAAGAGTACTGACTTCACCACAGGATTCACAATAAATGCCCTCCAGTCAACCGGGATTCCTGGAGTGGTTGGTTTGATAACCGGCCTGGTTGGTCCCATGGGTTGGAGCAGGTTGTCACCACCACCACCTGTCCATCTCAGCACAGCACAACAGCCAGTGTCTGACCCCATCTCCACAGCCAATGAGGATATCTGTCATAAATAAAACTCATTAGTCACTGGGATTGTAAGCTATAAAAACAAACAATAAGATCAAAAGGGAGGAAGGAACAATATTATTTCTTTCCTTGGCTCAACTGAACAACCCACTGTAAAAATGAAGTCTAAAATTACCGATGTTTAGCCACAGGATTCGTTCCTTCACCGGAGTCTGGGATCTCAAGATACTGAACTCCCATTTTTTTTCAAAAACGTCAATCACGCTATAAGTATAGATGACCAGAGATGGACCAAACACTGACTGCCATTTAATGTTTAGCCATTACCATTCATGTTTGAGGAAGAAGCTTTGCAATGCCAAACGACAACTGTGTCAGTATTTTGCATAACACACTACCATTCTGAAGTGGATCAAATAATCAACAAAAACGCATCACTTTTCACTGTCAACACAATAAAAAAAAAGAGAACGTAGAAAACAATATTAGATCAACTATCTTTACCATTATAAAATGTCTAAAGAAAATTGACAAACCTCAATCTGCTTCCCAACATCCTCATTAAGAGGCAGGAAGGAAAAGGAGAATACTCTTGGCTCATTAGGCTTGAGATAAAGGTCAGGACTATCAGCCTCACTTTCTGATGCTGCAGAGATGCCACGCCTATCTGTCATCACACAGTGGGTGTTGTATTTCTGTTTTTAGTGAAGATGACAAGATAATCTTTGTTCCTTGCTACAGAAGTTAGGCTACAATTTGTGGCCTAGGCCAATCCATAATAGTAGCTAAAGACTACTCTGATAAACAAACAAAACAAAAATTTAAAAAAATTGAAACACATGACAGAGCACAAATAAAATATAAACTTACACAAGGTCTTCTAGAATCAATAATTCAAAGGTACAGATAACCACTATACACCCAGTTATCACTTTGACACTAAAAGACAAAGCAAGATGCATAAATATGCAAGAAGCTGTGTGAAAGTTCATTCTCCAACCCACTAGTTTTGAGCATTCATGGTAATTCAAAGTTCTGCTCATAAATCTTTACCATCAGTGTTGATATCTGATGATGGGCAACCCAGTTATCGTATTCTTATACTAACCTGGTTTGTAAACAAGATCAGAAGCTTTGACAATCTCACTGGAAAGGGGCAACCAACTCTGAAAAGAAGTAAACAAAATATCTCCATACAGTTAAAAAACATAAATCTGACACATTCAAAATGTGTTTCAATATAGTCAACAAGAAGAATTAATCATCAAAATCTGTAATAAGTCTCACTTGGGTAAACTTTCACACCCAGAGAAATAAAAAAAAAAATTGAATTTATACATGTGATTTCAAAGACATTGTGTTTGCACTTCCTAAAGACATTAAACTGCCATTAGGTTCCTTCTAAAGATACTCCATCAAACTGAGGACACAGAAGTTTATCAAACCTACCTAAGGCAGACCTCCACTGTTACTTTATGATCAGCTGAGACTACCTCATTGACAAAGCAAGCTTTGATCTCAACTGAAACACAGGAGAGAAACAAGTTAGTTTTGAACCTCAAGGAATTTGTTATTCAATTCATGGCCTGATTAGCCTCGATGTAATTTCAAATTTCAGAACACAGTGACAGAGGCATGATATAGGTGTAAACTTACAAATGCCTTGTTCTGCGGTTGACATATTATTCATTCAAATCATGTAAACTATGAGACAAACTTTGAAGATCCAGAGCATAAGATGCAGCCGCATGCAATAATTTTGTCAATTTACCAAGTCCAATGTCATTACATCCAAAGGGAAGCTGTTGTGTTGCTGTAGTTAGTTAAATAAAGGTTTTATGAAAAGAATATGAAATTTCATAATGTTATGGTGCTCAATGAAGTTCATTTGGGGGGTCCTCAACGAGATGACCTTGTAATCAGTATCAAACTGTGGGGGACCCTCTTGGACTAGCAGTGGACCTTCAAAATCACCAACAAAGCAAACATGAAGGCATGACAGAAAATGAAGAACAAAAAGACACTCTCTGTAATCCATATTCTGCAATGTATTTTCACTCATTCAAACTTAAAAACACTCATTCAAACTTAAAAACAAGTTTTGCTGAAAACTAGTCAGGCATTTTTCTTTAAGTGTCTAAAGTTCATGCCTTTCCACAGAGCATCTGTTTGCTGTTAGTGAATTTGCAGACCAGGTGACTGCATTTTTGTGAGCTTTACAGAGGACTGTCATGGTGATCACAAACAGATCCCAAAGAATGCTTGTAAGAAGCAGATAGCCCTCACAGAATGACAGAATGGAGGTCATGATTTACTGTACTTACTGAATGGTATGAGACCATGCATCTCAATGGTGAACAAGGTTGGCTGAGAACGGAATTCTGACCACAGAGAGTTGGCTTTTTCCACACAGCCTTGGTCCAAGCCTGGCTCTGCATCGGGCATCTCATGCTAGTAAAAATGATGAATGTTGACGGTACTCAGTTTTGGTTAATATTTCAAAGACTTCACAAATATACATAATCCGCTGAATACATTAGCCCCATCACAACCAAATGTTATTATTTGATAAGGTTGTGATATTAGTGTCCAGGGCTCTGAGACATTCAGATTTATCAGGACTATTTATGTCAGAAAGAAACCTAACTGAGATTGGATGTCAAATATACAGTACATAAAAATTAATCAAAGATTGGTCAAACAAGATGCAATGATATGTTAACCAAGACACTTGAATGTCTTTTACTGCCTTATGATACTGACCTTTTAGAAGAACAACAGAAGATAGTATACTGAAACAAAACAAAATGATACAAAAGAACCATGGCACATGCTGTGAGAGGAGAGATGAGTTTTACTAAATAGTTACGGTACAGAGTCAACTTACTGACATTACTCTGATTAGGTTCATCTGGATTCTCACTTTTTCATCATGGTTGCACTGGGAATCTTGGAAAGTTAAGGTAAAGCAATAACAAAAACTCACAAAACAAAAATTCCATTTCAACATTATGTGTACAAGTGAGATGCATAAATGATATCACATAAGATACATAAAGGATAATTTTCATGTTTTAAAAGAGGATGTTTTATGAACACAGGAAATGGTTATGTATGAAAAAATCAAACACATTAAGATATCACTTGGTTCATAGCTACAGAAAGAAGGGGATGAATAATACACTATTATTTGGAAATGACTTAAGATGGAAATTCCAGGCAGCAACTGCCAACTCATCATTTTAAGAAAACAGACTGGTAGTACACTGGCCTAAGTGGCGGGGTTAAAAAATCATTTAAGATTGCTTACTCGTGAATTAAAGAAAAATATTTTGAAGTGAAGTTTTAGCAGCAGTAACAGCCAGTGGTGCATTCACTAATGCATCCCTTGACGCTACTTTCACAGAAATTACATAATGACACTTACACTCTATGATGTTCAGTCCTCTGAAAAATGCAAATCAAATTGCTATCAAGTTATGGCAAGCATTATTTAAATGAGCTGATAGTGAATCTGTAAGTTTTCAATTTAGAAGGATACACCTCCCAATCAGCTCCATGCAATTTGAGACATATTCCTGCACCTTGGCTGTCAAGTAGGCACATTTCAGGGAGGTTTCCAATATGGAGGTCAGCAACTTCCACCATCTCTCCCCTCTGTAGTCCCACATTACTTTGTTAAGCAGACTGTTGAAAGAAAGGTAGAGCATAAAAACATACAAAAAAAAAAAAAGATAATCAACAACTGATAATGCTTGCTCTTAAACTATAGATATTGCACTGGTAACTCATTTTGCATTAGGCACAGACAAGACTGCCATGCAGATGTTAAAACTGGAAGGACTGACAGAACCCATCAACCAAATGTGCATCTGATTCCTGTAAAGATACTTTACAGCCCTACAAATTGTTGGGAAGAACAAATATACTGTTTGGTTTGGTTTTTCTTTTCTTTTCCCCCAGGGACTAAAAGTTAAAATCCTATTCTTCCAAACTGCCCAAATCTTGCATTCAACATGAAGAAAGCACCAACTGAGGTTACAGCTGACGACAAAAAAAACCCTTGAACATTACCTGCTGTGACTGACTTTACAAATTACAGAGCCATTATCAATTAGACAATATTTCATATTTGAAGTACAACATATTCATCAGAAAAGAGTGTTGACTACAAAACAGTACTTACAGAAGAGCTTTAACATAGTCCTTTGCATGGTAATATTCTTCACCCATCTGCACCACTAAAGACAAAAGAGAAAAAAAAATTGAACGTGACTCATTTTAACAAATTACTAGATACTATCCACCTGTCAAGGATAAGACTTGCATAAAAATTAGAAATGCCCATAGCAAAATACCTTTTGCCCTATTGTACATTTTAGAGCAAAATCACATAAAAATATATCTGATACTGACAACATGCAGCATGGTCATAAAAGACAAACATCATAAACAAACTCCAAACTATTCATCTCAAAAATGTGATTTCTCTTCTGCAGATTACATCATTCATGATTTAACTTATGCACAGAATTATCAGTAAGCTATACAACCATGAGTAAGTAAAACTGAACCATTACATTTGTATCAAAGTTCAATTTCTTAACATATATTAATAGAACGCTGACTCATGAATCTGCGATATTATGTTCTCCCACAAATTCCATTTAAGAAACTTACTTGGGAGTTCACTTGAGAAACAAACTGAAATCATTTTATCTCAATTAGCTGGCAATTTTCTTTTAAAACCATGTACCACATTTTGCCATTATATATTCGTTCAAATTAAATCTTTGTTTTTTTGTACCTCATATAGGTTCTACTCTCTCAAGTATTTATACAGTATTATTCCATGTTTACATTACATGTGACATTTTCGTGTTTTGTCTTTGATATTTCATACTTCCTCAAGGATCTTCATACTTACTCAAGAATCTCTTCATGCGAGGAGATTTGTATTTGCGGAACTGAGCCACAGCACTGCTAAGGAGTGGAATAATCAGCCACTGAAATGGGAAAGAATACAAAATCTGAAGACAAGAGATCTGACTGCCCCTGGGCTGAGTTTCACAAGAGCCCCTCGAAGTTCCAGCATAAATGTTTCTTTGAATGAAAACAAATTTTGCTGGGACTCATGCATTCTATGTGCTTCATTACCAACAGTAAGACTTGCTTAAACTCTCAAGCAGTCCATCCATGAGAATGGTGTCCTTGGAAACCCACTTGGACTTTGCCAGAAGCATGTCCTTTAAGGGTCGGCTTAAACTTGAAAGACTTCAGATACTCCAACGGCAAGTAAAAATTTTAGAAATTACAGCATTATACTGAAAATACTCAGATAGAGAGAAGAATGTTTGGCAGATTTGTGGAAGGCATTTTAGACATAAGTCTTCTGAAAGACTACTCAACCATAAAGAAACTGGAAAAGTATTTTCTGCATAAGAGATAGAGGCTTTTACTAAAAACACAGTGATCATCTTTCATGCACTAATTCATAAAGAAACCATCTAGCTAGTTGGGAAAAAAATGCATAATATGTGAATTCCATTTTATATTATTCAGTAGTTGTACTATAACAGCATGTAAAATTGTCAATTCTGATCTATCTGCATGGTCACTGGAAGATCACTGGAAGATTGATGGGTGAGTGTGTGTGCTGATCTGCATTTTGCACTGCAAAAGCTTATTCCATTTCACTATGCACACTCTATTTTTTCACAAAGCTTGTAATAAAAATTCAAGTTCACCTTCAGAGTGACGACTTACAGAATGATCAACTTGTCTTTCTTTTGTCTGTAAAGCCAGGATTCCTTCTCTCTCTTTCTGGAGATCTGGAGGTTCAATGCCTATAGAAACAAACAAATAAAAATGAAGTGCCAGTTTCTCTGAAAATAAGAACACAGCAATCTCAACAACATAATTTTCTCTCTACTTGCATCTCCAACAAATATACTCTTTCCATCAAGAAGTAAATAAGAATGCACTTACTCTGATGGCCTTGTCTCCATTTTCTCTGACCATAAAAGTCAACATGTCCCAAATACTCTGCAACCTCCTCTGCTGATTTTACTTCTTGAGGGGGCTAAAGGAGAATATGCAGAAAAGGTTGATAGCATATTACAGCTCTGGCTTCAAGAGCCAGTATACACATACATCACCACTATCACACCATTTCTTTACCTCCCACTCACTTTGAACAGTGACATAGCAATGAAACTAAATAAGACATCAAAAATAATGGATTTCGCAGAAATATTATCAATATTTTTTCTACTTCCAGGGAAGTATGGGGTCTTTGTGAAAGAGATTTTTTTGTTTGTTTGGAGACAAGAATAAAGCAGCACCAAAATTACAGACTTGTATGAATTACTATTAAGGAAAAAAGAAATAGGAACATCAAACACATAATGCCATTTCAAAGACACAATAACATAATTCAATTTTATAAGCCAAACTCATTCAGCACTCCTGCTTTGAACAAACTGAAGTATCTACCTCAGGTCCCTTCCCAGTGAGCAGACCTGCCACCCTGCAGCTACCAAAACTCAGTATTTTAACGAAAAAAAAAAATCAGTATCTGAGGAAAAATATCAGTATCAACACAACGAAGTGAAAAAACTGAAATTTACTTACATTGATATATACAGCTATTTACATAGTATAATGTCTATTGCTGGCTCTTTGACTTGGCCTTTGCCAAAAGAGCCTTTTCAAATGCCATTGATGTTGAATGGCAAACTTGCAGATGTCACAAAAGGCAAAACTATCTCCCATCGAGGAAGGCCTGATGCAAGGCCATGTCTTTCTGTAATCTTCCCTGAACTTCTGCTGTACCCTGGGCTTTTTCGATGGTGGTTCCATTTTCAATTAGATCTAGGTCTCACTTTGCTGCTGCTTTCCGATCGACCCTCTCAGTGTGAATGAAAGAAAGAACCACGTGACACGCTTTTCTCGCAACTAAAATAAAATCATAAATCAAATAAACTGCGCCGTACTATCATTGGACAAGAAACCCGCGACTAATTAATTGGACAGGCCCATGATGTTCACTGCAAAGATCGCTTTTCCGGTTCCGGTAAAACTTTTCCGGTTCCGGTAAACACCGCTTCCGCAAAAAAAAATAAAAATGGAACGACATAATTCGTATTTAACGGAAGAAAAGAAAATCAGTATACTCAGGAGCAAAATCAGAAAATCAGTATTTCATTGATTTTTCGCAAAAAATTGGTATGATTCCGATTAAATCGGTATCGGTGGCAGGTCTGATTCTGAATGCAATCAATAACACATAACATGACACTGGTCAAGAAATGCGATTCTCCATACGATGAATGACGGCTGAGATCTGTGTGATACAATTTTAACACTGTGCAACACAATTCTCTCACGACATGATTCCAAGTGAGTGCTGATTAATATGACAAGTTGGTAAATATAATAGCACACTGGTCAAGACCAGTGGTTTATGACATCGACACTCACCATACACAAACCCTGACACAGCTGTTTCCTGAAGATGGCATGGTTGGCAGCCTGCTGGTAATAGAAACCTGGGTGCTGGGTCTGTATGGCTGTCAGTCCCAACTTGATGGCCTCATCAAACAAATCACCAAACACTTGAAATCTGGAATTCAAATAATCAAATATGAGTGAAATGTGAAAGTCAAAGGCAGCATTTTATTCACTCACTGATTTTAATGAAATGGTGTCACAACAAAGCTTTTTTTTTTCCTCTCAAATTATCAAAATCCAGCATATTTGAACTTAAACCTGCAGGTGTCACTTTTTTGTGTAATCCTGACCTTTAAACGTCTAAGCTTCTCATCCAAATTTTACTCACTGTTTCGACATCCAAGCACTGTGTTCAAATGACAACTCAGGAATTCCAGTCTTCGACTTGAAGAAATCAATGTGTTTTCTGAACTGGGCAATGGCATCAAGGGGAGCATTGTGTTGGAATGAAAGTCGACAGATCTGGTAATTTGAGAAGTAACATGACAATTTAAAGTCTCAAACAGTTTAAGAATACTGTCACAAAATATCTCATAGCACTGCTTCAGAATAATTTAGACTGTCCAACCATTCTGTCCATTTCATCTCCTGTTAAAATTTCTTGGATAAGAAGACTGTCCTCCCCACAAAGATGAAAGAGGGAACTGATTAGCATCTGCAATAAATAAGCTCAACTGTTGCTCTTCATAACAGCTAGATATCAAGAAATCTGAAATGCTACCAATGCTACAGCTAACTTCCCCGCGCCATAGTTTTACTACAGTCATTAACAGTCGGTCACCATAGAGGATTCTATGTTTACCTTGTAGTTGATAAACCCTGCCACAGTTTTGATTTCCAGCATGTTGGTGTCATGCATCCTAAGGTCAAGTATATACCCATAAGCTTGCTTGTAGTGCCTGCAGAAAGACATTATTGAAAACACATCAACTCTACAATATGCTAGAAATATAGTCAAAATAAGGAGCTTTAGTTTTTATAGTGAATATCTAATGGTATGATAAAAACTAACATCTTATTAGACAGACTATGTTACTGCTATTATTTCACAATTATCATATGGTTCCTGCCCAATATTTACAACTATAACACCTAACAGAGAAATAGTCTGTAGGACTATGAAATGTCCTCCTCTTCTTGACTGCATGCCTCCTATGAGTTACCATATTACTGACTTCCCACAGACAAGAATGAAGGCAAATGCAAATTTTTCAAGCTCACATGTTCGTGCACAAATATTAAAAAAAAAAAAAAGAGAAAAAACTTTCAGAAAAAGCCATTTATTTTCCAAAGACAGAACAAAAAATAACCCCTAAATAATGCATCACGTGGCATTCAGAAAACAATATTCCACTCATTATATATCTTTTCACAATATCATTAAACAAGGAAAAGTGAAGGTTTAAGGGCAAATTATCATGCCAGATTATCACCATGCTCAGCTCCTATAAATTTCTCTACTCTTTTTCATCAACGTGTTCCCATTCTGTTTAGTGCTTAATGAAACAGTTAAAAACATCCAAAAGACAGAAATATTCTCACTTGATAGCTGTGTGGGAGTCTTGCTTCAATTCATTGAAGAATGCACTTTTAAACTGATGCCTCACAAATAGCAGCTGAAAAAAAAAAAAAGCAGAAAATAAGCAGTAAATGAAAAATATTCACATCTGTTCCTTATTACATCTTTTCTGTTGGGTACTCAATAAAAAATGTGACAACTGGCAGATTTAGTGAATTTAGTTGAAGAATTAGGCACATTAACACAGTGTGCACAAAAACCCACATGCTGGGTCTCAGATTGTAAACAACTTCAGGTGTCTGACGAGCATATGGATTTAAATGATCCTGCCTCTGACAGGGATCTATTATCGATGGGACACATCTGCATCATGCTGACCACAGTGATGAAGACATTCACTCTGTCTCTCTCCTCAAAAATGTTCATGAAATGCAGTAGTAGTTATAATGAAGGTCAATGAAAACAAACATAGCTCCAAAATGACCACTGAGCACATAATCTAGCTTTCAAAATACGGAGCCTGAATTGACCTCAAGTTTAAACTGATCTCTCATAGAATATGAGATATTCTTTGGAGGGATGTGATTCCTGATAGTTTTTGTGTGCTTGCTTGCTCTATGACATTTGGCACACAAACAAACAAATGAATAAATATAAACACACTTTGAAATAAAAAAATTCGATGACTAGTCCAATAAAATAATGTCCACTGCATAATAATGCAGCAGATATGGCTTGGTCATTTGTTTCACCTAAATGTCCCTGCAAATTTGCAATTGGCTGTTATGTTTGATGACTGATTCCACCAGGTCAATTGGTTTTTTTTTACGGCAACTGTGGAGGCTTGATTTGACTGTGCATCTCCACATGAACATATTCTCACTAGGACAATGTACAGAAACAGTGAACACACAGAAATCATTGTTGCAGTGACAATAGGACTTTAAGATATTCTGACTGGTTAGCTAGTTCATACCTGATGCGTTGTCTTATTCAGGAAATCTTTATGAGACTTTACTTTACGAGCTTCCTGGTGATAATATGCCTGGGCCTGCTCATAGAATGCATTTTCCAACCTGTATGATGAGAAAATAACTGCACATGAAATCCTCCATGGACAGTAATATCGACATACCTGTTTCATTTTCAGTACCTGTTCAACTGATAAATATTTTTTCACAACCCATACCTACTGCTGGAAAGTTTCTGAAATTGAGATATTTCAATGCCTGAAGAAAAGCAAATTTCCCTAAAACCAGTGTCTCTGAATAAATGTTTTGTACATGAACATACTCTATGTACATTTACTTGCTGGTTGAAAAAACATATGAGGGTTATAGATGTGCCCACATAAAATGGCACCTTTGGTGGTAAAAAGTAATGCTCGCTTAATGCATTCTTTCTAAATAAACTTCCACTGTTTGATAACCCCAAATCAAATCATGCTAAACCTTGATCTACCCAATGAAACTAGCCTAATCACAGGACAAAAGTTGATCTTTGACAGAAACAAGTAGCAGTTAGGTGGGAACGAGTTCTCTGAAACTCATCCACAATCTGAATAATTTATGGCACAGATCAATGAAAATGGCTACCTCATAGTATATCCAATCAAGTGGTCTGTGTGTGGTAAAACATAAAGTGATTTGGCAGAGATATCACAAGCCGAGCACAAGGAGACAGCCCTCTCTGCGGCCATTAGATCTTCACCTGTGACAAAATTGTGTACATGATGCTGACACTGGAGTTATTTCTTTTATGCAAAATTTGAAACTTGCCATATGAATATTTTTTCAATCAAAGACATCATAAAAGCATTATAAGGGTGATAGAAACCGAGCCTGAAATATAGTTTTGTGGGATACAAGCTTACCACATAATTATATCCCATATAGTCTACACATGCATACAACATAATGAGTTCTTGATGATGTAACAATTCCTGCACAGAACAATCTAAAATCACAACTGCTAGCAACACTAGTGTGACTAATAACAATCTGTTCATTACAAACAGTCCATAATGTGGTGAAGCAGGCACCTTTTACCAAGGCAAACTGTACAATCAAGCTATAAAAGGTTGATATCAAACCTGGTGGTAAGGGTGCATTCTTCTGTATCAACACCACAGCCAATTTTGTATTTCTTCCTTGCAAACTGTTCCTGAAAACACAAGGAATGAAACTGAATTCAGTCATCAACTGATTGCATGAATGGGCCTTTTTGTGTATAAATCTGCACCACAATGAAACAATTTCGTAAAGTTCCCTTTCCTTTTTTCAACCACTTAGATTGCTTGAAGATCACAAAACTGTCATATTACATTTTGCTTGCTTTTTTTAAGCTGTCCTTATCCACCAAAGACCATAAACATGTTTACTTGTCTATCCTCTTAAACTGGATTACACACCTTAATTACAAAACATTTGGGAGAGGAATGCTGTACACTGGTCTAGATGCTAAAAACCTGAGATCAATAACAGAACCAGTGATAATTTAGAAAAACATGACTTTATTTCATTATAGAGGATCAGAAAATCAAGACTTGTGAAATATAAAGGAATAATCAATATGCCAGTCAGCATTAATGCAGCTAATTTGGTATTAACTTTCAGCAAAGAAGAGTTTCTTGAACACTTATATTGGCATTAAAAATGAAATAAAATGCAGATTAGGAATACACACTAATTCTTTTTCATATTAAAAATAACAGAAAATTTAAGAAAATGAGATTTATAAACTACAGAGTACTTGCACAGGACAGTCCTGGCATAGGCTGCTTGGTTCTCATCTAACAGTGTCCAATTTCTTCTTCAAAAGATTTCAACAGATTCATCTGGGTCAGTTAATGAGAAAGTACAGCTGAAATCATGTGAACATGATTTTGTTTAACTTACAAAATCTTTATCCTTCATCTGCACAAAATTACTAACCTGACAATCTCTACTCTGGTGGAACATTCCATCTGTCTTTCTTTCCACAGTGGTTCATCCCAGTCCAGATCAAAGAAGATGACCACCACAGCTGGAATATCCTGCAAGTGCTTGTGCATCCAGTATGTTTTCAAGATCCCTTTTGGAATGTACCATTCATAGGATGTTCTCTGTAAACAACATTGATCAATAAAGAAGTGCAGAATGCAGATGGGCAGGTATTTATATGAATTAATAAATCTGTGACAGAATATAGCCATTGTCGGTAGGCCCGGGCAAAAAGTAATCGGGTACCCGGGTCCCGAAATACCTATTAGCCGCCGGGACCCGAGATTACTTTTGAAAAACCCGGGTTTAGTAATCGTGTAACCACCAGAGGAGACCTAGATAGCCCTGGTTGTGTAATTGTTTACTCACCAGGAGACACTGGATGAAGCCGGGCTTAGTAATCGTGTATTTATGAGAAAAGACACTGGTAAAGTAAGCATGCCTTATCAGGCTTGAAACAACAGAACGATGTGTCATCTAATTAACCCACAGGTAAAAGCAGCTAGCGACCAGCAGTTCCTCCCTCAAGTCCCCTTTTCCCACGCGTCCTCTGTTCTCAGAATTTATTGCCGCCGTTTGATGATCTCTGTATCTTTACCGTAAACAATCCGAAGTTTGCAATTGCCAATGGTTATGGTCTTTACTATTTATATTACTACATGTAGTTTACATTATTTCCTTTGGTTTTTATTGTCTTGCCTTCACATAATAACATTTTCTTTACAATTTCTCTGTGTACTCTGAAATCTAAAGGTTAATCTACTATTATAGCTAAGATGATGAAACATTGAAAGAAAACAAGAACAACAATAAAAAAAGTATAATTGAGATGACAAAAAAAAAATCCATTTTCACTGTTGGAAAATGGAAAAAAAAAGGGAACAAAGAAAAAAAAGCTAGTCCGCATCACCGCATTAGAGCAGCTAAAGGGATGATGCTTGGGAACGGGAGGGGAAGGGTTGGTCTGTTTCGACAATAAACAACATCACGTCGCAAGCACACTGTCACTGACCTCAAACCCGAAACCCAGACAAAGCCCGGGCGGGTAACGATAGGGACCTGGGCGGGTACGATGCCTGGGGTGGGCGGGTAACGAGCTTTACTCATAGTGATAGAAGACGCCATTAATTGCTAATGTATTTCGCCAGCTAGCTAGTAATCGTGAGTAATCGGGTACCCGGGTTTTGAATATGGCGATTAGTATTACCCGAGATTACTTCTTGGACCGGGTTTGGCACAGGCCTAATTGTCGGTGCAGTGATATATAAATATCTCTTTCTAGTACAGCAGAAGTATGAATATTAGAATATATTTTAATGTCTTTTACCACTTGAAGTTGGGCAGTGAGCATGTCATGGTCTGGAATAGTTTCAGGAAAGTTTTCAGCTGAAGTTGATAATCCCTGGTATGACATATAACCAAACCACTACTGATACAGACACCCTGAAAATCCGTCCGAATAATGATTAAACCTGGTTGGTTGTTCCATACCTGGGTCACATTAACTGGATGTGACATGCAGTCCAGAAACTACTGTTGCTAAAGAAACCTACCTTTTGTTTACATTTTGGATACTCATGGTCGGCCTTACAAACTTTGAACTGCAATGGGACCCTGTCTGATCGCCGATTATTACAGAATGAGTCCCAGATAGCTTTGTGTACAGCATTGTAGGTTGTATCCAGTCCAGTTAATGCAACAAGCCCTAGGGGCCGACACACGAGTTCCGCTGGAAGTTCACTTGCCCATGACATTATGATGATAAGCTTCTCATGAAATCTGTGCTAATATCCTGCGGAATTGTATTAATGGAAAATGAGATCATTTAGCTTGAAGGAAAGATAGCACTGAAACAAAATGGAGGCTCATGAAAGATGATAGTCCTTATTTCAACTGATAGAATAGGCATAAACGCTCTTTTGATTGAAAATAAAGACCTGACATACAACTGGATCATAATTTATTCTCTAAATCTAATCTGACCCNAACCTTTCGGTAAGGTTTCTGATGTCAGCAATGATGCCTTGGATTCCAGATGATAATTCTAAGTGTTCACACAAATTCCAGAACTCAAGTTTCTANAACCTTTCGGTAAGGCTTCTGATGTCAGCAATGATGCCTTGGAGTCCAGATGATAATTCTAAGTGTTCACACAAATTCCAGAACTCAAGTTTCTACAAAAGATTCAACCAACCCGCTTATCCTAAAAGGTAATCATACCCTTAATACAACCCTATCACTTTCCCGAGAAGATTTACAAATGCATCTCACACCATATAACATTAAATAACCCCAATAATTCTTCCTACTAACCATGGCAATTTTTCACCCTTTTCTAAGGATAATGTCAACTTTCCAAAATACAGCAAGAGGATCCGGGTTCGATCTCCACTCATTCACAACAATGATTTTTCTCTTGAGTTGATTAGGCATGTTCAGAAATAATTCTCCTTTCCCAGCTCCCTGATGACCTGAGATGGGCGCGTCAGTTAAGGTGAGTCCATAACCCTAATAATGTCTGTCAAAATAGCAGCATCAAGTCAAATGAGAATCTCGTTCAAAATTCCTCCCTCCACCATTAATCCTGGGAAGAATTCCGATTGCGACTCACACCTGATGCTTCTGTCTTGGCAGACAGGGTTAGGGACTTGTCTCTCCTCATGCTCCAGTCTCGATGGGCATTAGCCATTAGGCCCTAGCCCTAGGCTTAGTCATAGTGGGTACGCTGGTAGGGTTTGGGGTAGCGTTTAGCAGTTTAGCTTAGCCGTTTACTGTGATTAAATTTAAATAGACTAGTCTATATTAGTAGGCATGAGTTCCAGTAAGGTGTGTGAGTCTTATTCAGAACTCCTTCCTCCTTCTCTAATCTTAAATCTACCCGTGAAATTCATGGATGCTGGAAGCCTAGGGAAATCTTTCTCTGTGCTCTCACGTTGATCGAAGGGGGTTGGGCTCGTCGAGTGTTGTCGACTGACAGTGATTAGTCTAATTCCAATATGAGTGTGCAAATATCACGAAAAAATTGTGCCATTAAGTAAATCTATCAACAAATATATTGTGAAAATAATGCTTCTGTCAATAGGGCGACGTAGCTCAAATTGGGCATTTTACTACTTTAACGTAAAATATGCTTTCTTTCATTCTCGTAGAAACGTTTTCCTGCGAAAACATTGTGACCGAATTAAAATGTTTTTCATTTATCTTCTATTTTCATGTTCATGGTTACCCATATAGACAGCATGTAATAAATTTTAACTGGTCACATTGCACTGGTGACAATTAATACAGTTTGAATCAAAATAATGATCGATTTTCTGAATATGAAAACACCCAAGAAGTTTGGTTTTTGTTTTTTCACTTCACAATAAAGAAAGATCCAGTTGAGTCTTTGCTAACTAGAGATAATATGATAGATACTGCTGACTGTTGGCACATATAAATAAATACTGGAATTCAACATATTATGTAGTGGATAAAACTGTCATGCACATATCATCAACGTGCGTAAAAAAAAGAATGAATCGGAAACTATAATATTTTCTTCCCAAACTGAAATCGTTTAGTGTGAATGATAACATTCTTAAGCTGTTTTTGGTAACACTGTTATTCAGAGGGTCTTAACATTTGGTATTTGTTGCTGGAAAGGAGATGTAACAACAGGAGATCTCCCACACCCAACAGGTCCGTTGACTTGAGAGATCATTATTCAGGAATTATTTACACTTCGGCTAGTACTTACCTCTGCAGGTCTTTATCTACATCATAAGTGTACATTATGTCGACCGAAAACCCTCGGAAATGTATGGACTGACAATGTTATCACAAGAGGTAGCTGGTCATATTCGGTAAGAATATATTTTATGTAAATGCTTGCGAGTGTGTCCGTGTGTATAGGGATAGGTAGGACAAAGGATACTTGTTGGGGGGAAGGGGTGCGGAGTGGATGGGTAGGATAGGCTGATTTACATGAGGATGGTTGTGTTTCATTTACTTCATTTAAAGTCCGGATTAGGGTATAAGATGGGTCTCGCATTAAAGTATTAGAATTTTAAAATAATAATCCTATCTCAGACAGAGGCGAAGGCTGACTTTCTCAACATAACAGGGTAATCATAGTTGAACATAACTGTCACTTAGTTATAGTCACGTTTATAGTCGGTATTAGTCGAAAGTGCTCTCAGACCTGTAATAGAATACGGACTTACTGCTTGTCAGCTTCCCGGCATGGAGGACTTTAGACACTGAGAATATGCACTGCCTACAAAACTGCCTAAATTAAATATAATCCACAATATCTTTGAGCCAACAATTGTTTTTGTTTCTTTATTTCGTTTAATTTATTTACTATAGCCGAGAGGGTCTTACTACGATGTCGCGACTACAAGGAAACCTCGAGGTATGAAGATGCCAATAGCACCTGACATTTTGATATGAATTTTAAATAGTCTCTATAAAATCAGAAAACTGGCCATGAGGAGGGGGGTGGATTTTAATGTCAAAGGCTTAGATAGGTGCAAATACATGTGTAGACTCAGAATAGGTGAGGTTTAGTCACTCAAGTATAACATTTGTGGTTGTAGCTAGGTGGGTAAGGTTACTCTGTTTACTGAGTGCAAAGACCTTAAATATTAGGTTGTCTCCTTCACTGCCTAAGTTCTCAAAAGCTAACTGGTTCAGGGGCATTTTTCTTTGTGTCAAAATTTGGAAGAAGAGCTAGAAAACATGTTTGGAAAGTACTTTGACACGGCACCCCGGGATAAGTTAATGAGAAGTGTAAAACCTAATATAGCCAAGAGTAAAAAAAAACATTGGTAACTTCATACCTCGAAATGTTTATTTGGGCTATGTTTGTTTGGTCTCCAGAGGTGCGCAAAAGGGGCAGTCCTTTTTATTTTGGGGGCAGTCCTAACCAAAAGCAGTATCAGCCTCTAGGCAAGCCAAGATGGCTGGAACTGGTGTGGAAGAACTCTCCTGTATTTTCGCTGTTGACTTTGTGTACGTCCTGATCCTTTTTCGGATCAGAGTTTGAACCTGGCTGTTCCTTTGGAGGAGCCCGTTTTGGGCCCACATATTGGATTTTTTAAATTCAGCTGTACCCGTTTTGGGCCCAATCATCCGGGTTCGATATATATAATTTACAGTAGTAATTGCCACTCCGATTCCAAGACATTTTCATAACGCACATAGGCCAAAATGTTTATACCTCTTCCGTTAGCCGGGCTACAGCCCGTTGCCCCTGCAAACCGAAGGGGAGGTGATGGAAGTAGGATTTTTTATCCATATGTGTTATTCTTGACTTCAAAAATCATAGTCGGAGCCCCCTTTTTATTATTTTATAGGTGTATTTCCCCACTAAAATGAATTACACATTTGCACTCATATTTTTTCGTATACACATGCCACGAGAAACACAAAATCACGGGTACATCTTGTACCGAGGGGTACTGGAAGAATCAATTATAACAGCTGAATGCTAAGCGATTACATAGTATTGAAAATGTGGGCCCAAAACAGGTTAAATTGTGGCCGAAGTGTAAGGGCCCAAAACGGGTACTGAAACGAAGATGTGGGCCCAAAACGGGTGCTGTGGTTCATTGTTGCTCTCCTCAAGCTGCGGTACCGGTACCTGACATTGAAGATTATCATATGGCTGTGACCGGAGTATTCCCCTCTAACCAATGTCAGCCCTCTCACTTCCCCCTGACGCCTGCATGTCTGGAACAGTAAATCAATGTGAGGCCCACTAACCAGTAAGACTCCAGGTGCTGGATTCAGACGATCCAGTCACTTCGTGCCATGCGCTATCTCCTTGAGCAAAATGCTTTTTAAGTCTTATATTATGACCGCTAAACTTGTTGGTGTTCCGAGAAGCCACCGCAGTGCAGCTGCCTCTTTCTCCACCTTCATGCTGGATGTGTTACAGTAGCACACAAACCACGGCTGAGATTCTTCGTCCGGTCGGGCTGTAACTCCTAAACCACTTTTTCCATATCGTTATAATACATTATATAATCATACATTTTTATAAAAATATTATAATAATCTTATCAATCTGTAACAAAATCCTATTGTCATTTATGGATTCGAAAATTATCAGTTGTATCGACTGGAAACTTAGCACAAAGAGATGTGTAATGGAGATATTTGTTTCTGTTGTATAAACATAAACTTTCTGAGGTTAGCAAATGATTTTAAACATACGATTTAACTTGAGACGTTACAAGTATAACTCACGGGGACGTTTGTTTGACATTAAATGTGCTCACAGTAATTTGATTCCTGGTGGCCAGCTTGGTCTTTTTGTGGCACTTTTTTTTACAAAATCTAGGAGCATGCGAACGCGGCCGGAAGCTAGGAATGGATGATATCCTAGTAAGACATAATATACGTTTAATGCACTTCATGCCGCTGTCAGCCGTTTCAAATCGAGAGCACGGACCATGGTGATTTCGTGACCCAACATAAAGTAGGAGGACTGTTTTGACGCTTATCTCCATGTACTTAGTGAAAAGTTATACGATTTTTTATTTAACATGGCTGCTCTCAGTACATCGTCCCATAACAGCGCAAGAGGTGGAATTCGTTACAGGTTACAGGCATTCTTAAAGGAGCAACTTGCTGTCATCACAAAGGAAAAAGCAGGGAAACAGTTCTGGATGCTACGAACTAGTCATGGTGAGGAAGTGTGCGCATCTAGGACACGTTCGATAGAAATGTGAGGTCTTTTGCGAAGACTAGAAGTGATAACTCGGCAAAATGGCTGCAACTATGTATAGTTTTAAATTTGTTAGTGGAGCTTTTTACTCAATAGTTTTGTGTCTGAAGAGGCTGTGGCAAGAATCAATGGTGGTGTGTACGCTAATGAATTAGGCAAATATATAAATATAACAAATACCACTCGCAAGTCAGTGCATTAATTTCTAGTTCTTCCGCATTAGTCCCAGCCATCTTGGCTTACCTAGAGACTGATACTTTCTTTGCTTAGTACGGTCCTTAGAATAAAGATCACCCCTTTCGCGCACAAACACAGCCTAGGCCAAATTCCGGACCAAAATTTTGAGACTAAGGTTTTAATGCGAGACCATCTTGTACTCTAATCTGGGCCTTAATGAAGTATGTGAGACACAGACATCTTCATATGAACCAGCCCATCCTACCCACTCCCTCCGCCTCCCCCCTAACAAAATGTCCATTGTCCCACCCAACCTTATATATTCGCAAGCATTTATATAAAATATGTTCTTACAATATGACCAGCTGCCTCTTATGATAACTTTGCCAGTCCATACATAACCGTGGGTTTTCGGTCTCAAATAATGCTTCTACAGTATGTCATATTATATGGGTGAAATCTGTCCAAGCCTGCTGTGATAAATAATATTACCATTCTCCTTGGTGCCATTGAACAAAGCTGAATAGATCTGTGTGTAACTGACGATGCAACAAATTGCAACGACATAATGGGCACTCATGATGTAGACGAAGACCTGCAGAGGTAAGTGCTAAGCATAAACATTAATTACCGAATAATGGCACCTCAAGTCCATGGACATTTTGAGTGTGGGTGAAATCGTGCCATCAGAAGCTCCTTCTCGTCGATCAAACGCCGAGTAGGGAAACCTCTTTAGGCGACATCAAGCATAACATAATAATGTCCACAGCGTCATCATTCTGCAGCACTACCAAACCACTGACAATGACATTATTTTATCATTGTACGCAGGAGAAGTATCAAGGTCAAGAGTAATGTCGGTAATAATGAAAGCGACGGCAATATAAAGTATTATATTGTTTGTAGTGTATGTAGTAATAACTCTCGTATTCAGCCTAATACCCGCTCACGCGACTCCACACTATTATTACCCCAGCAGACCTAATCACTCTAGAACTTTCTCAACTCCCTGGAGATCATACAGTGCCGCTGCCATTTAGGTTACAGAAGGCTAATCCGATTTCCCTCTTTGAGCCAATAAACTGTTTTCTTTACTGTCACTTACACAAAATTCCACAATCTCTTAGTCTTCTTTAATAGTCTGCAGAATTCAATGAGCTTATTAAAAATGCCACTTAAAATGTATGTCTTTCATTTCGTTTTCGAGCTGCTAACCGACACATCGAAAGGTGTAAACAAGCTAACTAGTTTTCTTAACGACGAGTGCTCCGCACTGAAGGCGACACCGAAACCGACGTGAATGACCCAAACTTCAGGTTTAGTTTCTAAAATCAGGAGAGAATGCAAACTAATTCGCAGCACAAATCTAGAACCCATTTTCCACAATCTGTCCGAAGGACAGATTTTTTACTGTCTTTCTAACGTATATGAATTCATGCTATTTTCATCCAATTAGAAGTCTGTAACCTTAAGAAGGATGGAACATCATCATTTAGCTAAATTTGCTATATAGACAGCAGATTAGACAATTTTACAGCATTCTATGTTGTACAGAGTTCATTGCTATTCTCAATGAAAAATTTATGAGGAGTTCAGTAACTCCATCAATATTGAGAGAAAATGCTGTTGTCAGGTAACTCAAAGCAAGCATTCAAAAAAAGTTTTGAGAATTCTTATCCCTGATTTGGGCAAATCCCCACTTGCTTCTTTTCCCTTTCCCTTCCCATTATCAACAGTAGTTGTATTTGGTGGTGCATTTGGCGATCAAGTGGATCTGCTTGGTTGAACATGATGTGAAAATTATCTGGGTATATGCTGTATCACAGTGCAAACAAATCCATCAGACATGCTAACATTTCCTAAGTGATTTTCAGCGTTACTGAGAATGCTCTACGCGCCTCCTTCTTACATGTCCTAAAAGTGAAGATGAATCTGCATACAGTTTTCAGTCTGTGGTGTGTCAGAAGAAACAAAATACAAGACAGCAATAGCATTATGATCCTTCCAAGTGATAGTCACTGTCTGTCCTCCACCTTCACTGCCAAATCATTATAAAATGAGCAATATGGTATAACATATTGTATGTATATCATAGTGGTGCCACAGATAAGATTGCATATCAATATGCCAGGTACTATTGGCATCTTCATACCATAAACCTAAGAGCGTCTGAAAATGAGAGTTTACATAAGAGACCCAAGTCGACACAACATTTTTCTGCTACATATTCAGGAGTTCACTTAACACCCCAAGATTTGCAAGATGATATTATTATGAAGCTATATAGTTTTGACAGTTCCTCTGTGTACTTTTTTTTTGTTTTTGTTATTGTTCTTCTTCTTGGTTCTATAGCTTATCAAGCTCTTGCCTGGGACCATAGAATTCACCAATGGATTCAATAATGTAATTAATTTGCCCGAATCCATCCATCCATCCATCCATCCATCCATCCATCCATCCATTTATCCATCCGTCCGTCCGTCCGTCCTCCCGTTAGTCTGTCCGTTAGTCCGTTCATCCGTCCATATGGTTTAATTATGAAACGGTGAACTGCGCTTACCTTACTTAATTTATGAGATTGAAAATTGCGTGATTGACTTTTTGCCGGATGATCGATCCACTCACTTTGTGCTTGCCTGTGTTTTTATTAAACTTTGTGACGCTAAGCTTTTTTTATCTTGGAAGTGAGTATATGAGCAAGTTTGTGGGTATATTTTGTGCTTGTGAAACATGGTAACACCTGTCTAACCCCAGTATAGTCGTCAATCAGTTTGCAGGGGAACATTGCCCACGTGGCGATTTAATTTGTATATGATGTGCGCATGAACTCAAGCGGTTTCTCTCGGTTTGGCTTGTGATCTCAAAATTGTGAATATTGGCCTTCAAATCCTTCTACAGGTGTGCCAGGTAGGTTGAGATATTAACAACCATCGGCAATAATGTAAACAAAGTTTTGGACTTTTTCATATCGAATTTTCAATATATAATGTTTGCTTACAGTGTTTAGCATATCATTTCCAGCTGGATAGCCCAAAACTTGAGAAGTCTGGTTTGAGAGGCTTCTCCATCTTATTTATGAGTAGCTAAAGATGCTTTGATGGAGCGGGTAGGAAAATAATATCTTCTTTGTAACTTTAAATATTAATTGCAAATCAGCATTTTGCATAACTTATATAACAAAATTCAACCTCAGACCCTTAAGGGGACTAAGCCTTAACCATGCAAAACCTCGTACACCACATTTGGCGGGAATAAAAGTGTAATAAATTAATGCGATCAGCCCTTGTAGTAGTTTGTTCTTTACCTTCAAACTGAAGACGTCACCAATATTATTGTACATTTGGAAGATTTATGAAAATGCTAGAAAATTGTTCATATTACAGAAAAAAATCCATTCGCAATCGCGAACCTCTGCAGCTGACTGTGTGCTCTCAGTCGGTTCTCAGATTTTAAAAAATGCCAAATAGCCCAAAACGGCGAGAAGCCCAACATAATACTGCTTACGCATATGTTCAGGTAAAACCAAAGCGCTGCTGACCGTAAAGACAGTGTTCTTTCGATCTAGGCTTATTATAATGTATCTTTATGAGCCTGGCTGTCCAGCTTGATCCCGGGGAAACCCATACCCATATATACACTGTATATGGCTTTACATTATTCATAGGCGTGCAGCTCCCATGGAGTGGGCCAGGAATAGAGTGTGCCAAATGGCACGCCCCTTCCACCATCTTCACTGCATGACGCTTTATACCCAGTGATGACGTCATGTTCTAAAACATGAAATTTACTGAGATGTAACTTTAATTCATGTTTTTGCGGGAAAAAAAAGTGACCACTAATTCCATAGTCTAGAAGCAGATTTCAAAAAGGCTCTTATTTTTTAAGTTCGTTTTCCCAATCAAGAGAATGGTAACCATCATGCTAAACCGTTAGAACAAAGAAACATGCTGGAACAAGCGTAAACATCCGATGTGCTCATAAAAATGTGCAATAGTGATATTGAAGAGAAAACTTACAGTTGAATCGCTTTACCGTTCAAATCAGCTCTAAGTTTGCTACCAAAAGACATATAAATACAATTTTCTTAGTGAAACTTCATTAGCTTGATAATATCGTCAGTTTTTAACTGGGCAGGAAATCGTTGAGTCAACCGCTGCGTGACCAATGGGGTCAGCAGAGTTTTTTCATCACTTTTAAAAGAGTTTCAATTGATTTACGGCTATATCACTTTTATCATAGATGCAAACGTCTGTGCCTTAAATAAACACCCTAGAACATGTCTAGATTGCCTGTCAAGTGTCAGCTAATGAAAGTGTTCAGGGCTTCACCACTGATCAGTAAATGCAGAAGGAGTATGGAAGAGAAAAATTGCCGTTGAGTCGCCCTACCTTCCAAATCATCTCTAAAAATGCTGGTCAAACAAATACAATTTTCTTAGAGATATTTGATTAGACTAACTCTAACACTTTAGCCGGCTTTGAACTGCGCAGTAAGTCCGTGACGTCCATTACTGCGTGACTAGTGGTCAGCAAAGTTTTTTTCATCACCTTTCAAAGGATCTTATTTGCTTTATTGCTATATTTTAATCATTTTTATGATAAATGCAAACGTCTATGCCATGAACCAAATGTTCAAGCTGTGTTGTGTATGTTAAAAAATACAAAAGGGTCCATCTCTACGACCGACTGGTCAGCTTACTGACAATGACTGCGGAATATGGTAGGTAAGTGATGGATTATCCTCAGACAAATATCTTTTCATTTTTGTTTTTGAAGTAGTCTATACATTACTTCGAGTGCTGAACTGCTGAGAACTGTTGTTTTTGCTTGATTGAAGACTTGCGTAACCCTGATCTTCTACATTTCGTGACCAATGGTCACTAAAGAACCTCTTAAATATCGTATTATATTAAGGAATCCGTAGCGATCTTTTATTCATATTATACCCCTCTTTGATCCAAAACATGACTTCTTAAAAGCCATTGACTCTCAAATAACTGTTGTTTTTTTTTTTCTTTATTCCAACGGAGTTAAGTCAAACTGATTTGTCCAGCAATCAGCAGCCCCCTAGGAGAAATATTGAAGTGCCTTTACAGTAGTGTACTTTTTTTTTTAATCCATGGATATTTATTTCACTTTCAAACACAGTTTAAGACCATGGCAGAATGTCGTAAACAACCAAACGTGACACAGAGAAAGCGTGTACGTGTTTAAAACTTTAAATAAAGAAGCAACTACATCTCGACTAGTTAAAGAAGAGTCTGATGTCACTCGTTTGAAAGAACAGGTTGAAGCATTTGGTATTTGCACTGTGACTGTGGCCCTTACTTAATTTGTGTATCGACAGCGGGGGCTCAACACTATTTGTTTAATGCAGGAAGAAAACATCAGGAAATGAGTTTGAATCGAATAGTGTCCTAACCTAACTTAAACAGTGACATTTGCCGAGCAATTTGAAGGCAAACCTCGAAAATATTCTGGAATATTCAAGAAACAAAGTAGTGGTAAAAACGGGGAAACCACAAATTCCCAGGGCTGATAGAGACCTATTCAATCGGCTTGTGGGTGCCAAGAAGAGGGACAAAAAGGTTAACGTGGCCAAACTATTTCAGCATGAAAAATTAGCGACATTCCAACTATTAGTGGATACAAGGAAAATCAAATGCGTCTTGTGAGGAAGATAGGAGCATGCGCATTTCTCTATAGTCACAGTTGACGGAATTTCTGAGTGTCCGGCTAAGAAAGAATGAATTTCATAAACAAACATATTAAGGGGGGAAGGGTTGTCTTTATGCGGCCAGCTCATATGTTATGGCAAACAATGTTCATATAAGGATAAGGACGAACCGATTTCACCCTTAGAAAGTTTTTAGCAAAATATGAAAATTCTAAACAGCCTTGGCCATGCGAGGCTGGTCTCAATATGAATGTAATTATTATTAAGGCATAGTCTTTTGATTACTGAATTGAGCATTTCGGTGAGGACATATTAATATGATTTTTACATCGGTGCCACTGGATTCCTTGACCCTGAAAACCTCAGTCTAGACACCAAAAGTATAATTCTAGACCTATTTCTATTTGTATGAAAACTACAACCGCATACTGCATTTTCAAGGCCGACGGTGGCCATCTTGGATCTGACCTAACTTTGACACACCTCCAAATTTTGGTAGACTTTCTTTCTGTTGCTCCTACATGGGTGTGGTTCTCAACACACCGTTGAGAAACATTTGTTAGAATTTTTTTGGGGTGCAATCCTATTTCTACCCAACTAGTGTGGCGGTATTGTTTGTGGATTTAGACCGAATGGCCAGCTGCTGGAAAAGAATACTTGTAATGCGACCATCATTCTTGTTGTCATCTACCAAACTAACGCAACAATAATAGTTGTTATGTCCGCCATCTTTCTAAGCAATAAATTATAGCAGCGTTATCTGGAGATAACAATTTCCAGAAATTTTTCTCGAATTAACTTCCTGCTGCATGCTATCTCCCAGACCCCATCCACGGACCGCCTCGTCATTCTCAACATGACATCATTTCATATTTGAAGAAGACCTGAGAAACGCAGCCCAGAACAGGCTCACTTAACATGTGCTTACCGACAGGGCCTGACGCGATTAAGTAGAGGTTATCGAGGTACAGTACATCTCGAAACTCACATTTTCGAATTCCTAACCTGCTCGTTGCAGAATTACAGTTCTTTACTTTACATTACGCTATTCCCTACAGGATAAATAAGGGTTGATTTTTTAAAAAAAATATATGAAATAAATGAACTCCATTCGAGTTCGTTAGATTCTGATGTAATTCTACCTAGAAAGTGAATTTATCAGTATCTCCGGAATCGCTTTCTTTCGTGCAATGTGTCTCTCTTTTCTTTTAGAAATCTGTTATTGTCAATACAGAACCTTGATGTTCAAAACTGGTTCATGTGTGATGGCATAGACATTTCATGAAGTTGTAATCATACTGTTGCACGTTACGAACTAGAATCAATGTGAATTTCACGTGCAGCTCTGAAGGGACAATATGATCGATTTTCCAGCAAATGCCATGCTTTGCTTTGCTTTGCCATGACGGTCTGTAAGAGATCCAAACTTGGAAATACAAGCTCTCTTTTCAAATAAGCGCGACAAGGAGACGATTAAAAACACAAATACACCGCAGATTTTTCTTTTGTTTTGTTTTCTTTGGATGTTATAAAAATCTTGTAGCGGCAAAGTGCTGCGTTTTTTTTAAACTCTATACTCTTTGAAAGATTAGAACATTTTGTTTTCAAATGCATTATCATTTGGATGAATTTTAAAACAAACATTTATACCGTGTTTTTAAGTTATGAAGCTCATTCAATAGCGCAACATTAGCCGATCTGTCTCCCACCCTCC
>JAWQUT010000308.1:197612-208516 GCA_033807755.1 Ellobium chinense | reverse complement strand
GGGGGGGGGGGGGGGGGGGGGGGGGGGGGGAGGAAGAAGGGAGAAGTTTTACATACGGAGTGGCATTATTGAATTGTCACTTGTCAGCCAGGCATAGATCTAAATCTTTTTATTTTCTAGGATAAAATGTATGATATGGTCACTTCACTTCATCAATGTGAAGATAAAGATTTCAAACTATAAATCGAAGGCATAGTCTAGTAACGCCTTTGATAGTAAGACAAATTATACGGAAAGCATTGTAATAATTGCATGGGCTTATATCTGTTGCTGTATATACTTTTAGGAAACGCTCGGACTCGACTCATTCGAATTTGTCGAATTTTGAAAGACCAGTATGAAGACATAAATCCAGGTCTGAAAGATTTGTTTGGGAAGGGAAGGGAGGTGGGGACCGTGATTTCGACTTACTTGTATTTGAGGAACTCGTGCTTGACTGTATTATCCACTTCATAGATTTAAGGCACTGGAAGCTTAATCTACACCCCCTCCACCTCCCCCCCCCTGCCAAACCAACCAATAAATAATTTCAAATTCACTTAAGATCCTTAACTTCATTTAAAAAAATGCATTTAGATCTCGGCACTTCTTGCACTCGGAGAGTCCTGGAATGCAAAATTATTCCTTATTTCCCATCCATACACTGAATGACTAAAAGTATATTCCATAAATCACAGCTGATTAATGTGTGCAAGTTTAGAATTAAAATAAAATATTGCTGCAGTAAATCACTCCTAAGGACTAATGCTTTCTTTCACTTGATTCCCATCCATTTCTTTCTATCTGTGTTTCTCTCTCTCTCTCTCTCTCTCTCTCTCTCTTTCTCTTTCTCTCTCTCTTTCTCTCTCTCTTTCTCTTTCTCTCTCTCTCGTGCTATGACAAAAAATCAAAGAAGGGAAATAGCTAGGCTAGCCCACCTCTCCTCCTCCCCTCATCCCCGCCACCAGCAGGACCCATCACTGTTCGTAGCAGCTGACAAACTGCATGTAGGTGTCGACATGGTATGTGAAAATAACGACATTCGTTTTCATGCCTGAAACAGGAATTGGGATCATGAGGGGGAAAAGAGAAGTGGATTGGAGGAAAGGGGTATGGATTCCACAAAGTAATAATGAAATCAAATAAGTCTATATTACGTAACGAAGCAGACAAGACTTATTTCAAGAAAATACACTCAGATCAAAGCAACACGCACACAATGTATGATACCCAAATCTTAAGGCTGCTGCTACACACCTTCGCTCCAAACTAGGTGCGTTTAACTTGCGTTCTAACTGCCACCCAAAACCGCTACGTGACAGCCGCACCTGTCAAGTGTCATCCACATCATACGTATTTAGCCTGCAAGGCTGATTTGCATATAATTATCCAGATTGAGCTGTTGTAAAACAGTCATGGCAGAATCTCAGGAAGATCTTGACGATATTAAGGGCCTGCACTTCCTCTTAACTTCGATGAATTAATGGTGTAATGATCATCGGTTCCACCCCAACGGGTGTAGCCCTCTTTAGTATTTTCTACTCCAAACCAAAGGTAAACAAAGCAAGCAAGGCGTAGCTGTGGCTGTTGTTACGTCACCGAGAGAGCGAGCGAGAAAAACAAAAGCGGGATGCAATCACAGCCGGTCAAGGAATGGGCGAGATTTGACTCGCGAAAAAGCGATTAACACAAGTGTAGTCTTAGTAGGGTGGCCTGTGGTGATTGTAGTAAGCAATTGGATGAATATAGAAGAGACTTAGTTGCATAGTATTGTAGTTTTGTCTTATCATCAGAGAAACAACGGGCATCTTTAACTACCACCGCCACAATCACCACCAGCGCCGCCATCAGCAGCATGCAGCAGCAGCAGCAGCAGCAGCAGCAACAGCAGCAGCAGCAGCAGCAGCAGCAGCAGCAGCAGCAGCAGCAGCAAAGCTCTATAAATTGTTAACCATCAACCTTTATCCATATTTCGGTACAAATATGTCTTATTGTTTATGTAAAAGTTATTCAAGTGTCATGTTTGAAAACACTTGTTTCAGAGCAACGGAGTGATTTATCACTTAGAGATATTAACTGTTAATATTACACAGGTCTTCTTGATCATAGTACGTCTTACACACATTGCATATCATAATTACAGTATAACCTTGATATGCTGTGTGCCCTGGTATATGGAAAAACCACACTTATTATTCAGGTATTTGTAATATCTTGGTCCACCCGAATAATGTAATGATAAGAAAATAATGAATCCGTGCGGGTTGAATCATACTTAATGACTTGGTATACTTATTACATGAGTATTAAATATCGAGGTGCCACTGCGCAGCCCTAAGCATGCAACTAAGTTGTTGATTCCTCATTGTAGATACCAGACATTTTCAGCGTTCTAGATGTTTATCCTACGGCCATGTGTCTGTTCACGATAAGGTAAAAGAACTCCTTAGATTACGTGAACACTGACAATTTCACTGGTACTATGGCCTATAACGGGCATGAAACGGGCAGATCCGTATAGAAGATAATATAGGTATACATAAAATAATCCTCGTAGCTGAGCACAAACACGCATTATTATGTCCTTTGCAATACTTTGCGATTTATTGCGTTATATATGTACCCGGTGGCCCCATGACTGGTTTATACACTGGTCACCTGAAAGCGGAAGTAATGATAACATAATGTCGCCTTAAGACTGACTTTCAAACAGTCGCCATAATGCTGATTAAATCGTCAGTAGATTGATGGTCATCTAAATGCTGATCAAGTTGTCCGAAAACATTGAGGAGACCACTTATTTTTTTATGTTTTTAACATGCCTTGTCAAAATAAATATGATCATAAAATATGAACCTACACACATTCACGTGCACATCATTCTGCGCATTTTCGCATTACTCTACAATCATACAATATAGGGCCGGTAGCCCCAATGCTGATTTGCACACTGGTCACCCAATGTCTGGATTNTATATATATATATATATATATATATATATATATATATATATATATATATATATATATATATATATATAAGTTCTTGGCATTCGCGTTACCAAGGGGAGAAAACCAGCGGTCCCTTGATCTGTGTAAAGGATTAGTTACGCAAGGTGGCGCTGTTTTGGACCGGGGAATTTGATGCCGTTTCGGTGCAGCAGTCCTTAACTTAAGTAGTTTTCGATCTCAGAGCAAGCAGCATATATCAATGTATACCGAAAAATTCCAGAAATATTTTGAACTTAACCAATATGACCCAAACATAAAACCATTAGCAGAATTGACCAACTTTAGATTTAAATCCACAATTAGACCACAAACCGAAGTAGATGCAATTCTCAACGATCCAATCACTAATCAAGAAGTAAATAAGTGCATTAAGAAACTCAAGAATGGAAAAGCTTCTGGCGAAGATATGATTGTCAATGAATACATCAAAGCCTCTAGTAATATAAGGTTACCTTTATACACAGACTTATTTAATGCTGTTATGAACACAGGAGTATACCCCCGATAATGGACGATAGGACAGGTAGTCCCTGTTTATAAAAACAAAGGTGACCCTGATGATCCCAATAACCTATAACCAGGGTTGTTGTAACGAGTAAAAGGTAACGCCGCTACCTGTACTCGTTACAGTTTTCGAGTAACAATTACTTACTTGTTACAATCGTTACAAGTTTCATCTAAAGTAATGAAAAAGTACTCGTTACCGAATTTTTTGTGTAACGGCGAAAGGACGGGGGCGGACAAATTCATATTTTATCTACGCTCTTACGCACTCCTATTCCTACAGCAAAATCATTGTGATCAGATGGGTAGCAGAGTTTTGGTAATGGGAACATCACAGAAATAGTGGTAGGTTTGCAGTGAGGCCGTCGAGCCATAAATATCACTATAACGCATAACAGTAACATAGTAAACACGCTAGCCTGTGTACCCACCCAAGCACATTGCACCTGGGCCAGCTAATGAAAGAACGTGGTCATTCGACACGGCTACCTGTCGAATGACACAAGCGATAGAGTTCAGAGGTACATTGTGGAAGAGATAATTTCTAATTATTTTTACGTTTTTTGAATGTTCACTTCTGTGAATGATCAATTTTGAGAAGAAGGACGGAGAAAACCTTTACCGGACATTTCATTTCTCTACAGGGAATCGAACCCAAGGTCTCTTAGTTAGTCTGAACGTGCTACCACTCCACCAGAGGGACGCTAACTTCACAGCAATTTTATTCTTAAACATCTGCTGCCTGAAAACGTTCCCTAATATCCACGTGCGAGCCTAGTGTTCATCTGTGACCCTAACACACTTCCCGATGTGTGAACTATTGGGTGTCAGCTATTACTTCCAATTTTTTTTTTCACTGTTGATGTAACACTACAGTAACATTCAGAGATTTCAAACTCTTGTTACTGTGTCAAACAAAATCATGCTGAGGTAATAAATAAAACAGTCTTTTAAGTATCTCTCAACATAATATAACGCTTCTGCCTCTGCCTACCCCAGACAATCTACAGGGTTACTTTTTGCAAAGTCCGAATTCTTACAGTCACTGAGGGCGTAGCGGCCATAAGCTTAGGTCAAATACGTTTTACCCGCACGGCCAAGCTGTCTAACCAGTGCTCTGCGGACGGGTGATAATACGTCTGTATAAATCTTTTGATTCAACTGTAAACGGTTACTGTGTCAAACAAAATCATGTTGAAGTAATAAAAATGCAGAATACTTTACCTGGATTACACGGTCAAACTTTACTTTCGAATTTGGATGACCAAGACCTCAACTGAAAGCTGAATAATACATTGTCAGATAGAGGTGTCTGTAGTTCCTGGAACTTCAGTGACGTCATCATTTCTGCCACAAGCCGCTGCTATTTCTTGGTGTTTTATTTACATGTGCAGAAGCATGCATGGTTTCAGACGGTCAGAAATCGATGTTGTATGTTCTAGACTAGTCTAATATCTTTTCATCTGAATTAAAATTGTGTAAAATCTAAATAAATGAAGGACTTCCACCGTAAACAGCATATAAGTTGAGCACAGTGGTGGCACCAAACCTGCGGACTAGCCTTGAACATCCCGGAATGTTCCAGTGGTTCGAGGAGTTTTTTAAATGGCTCAAAGAGGCTTTTACAATTTGGCTCCTGCAACCTCAAGGCAATGCAATGTTTCAGCATATGAACCGACTAACGCGTTAGTAAGGATTAGTGAGAGCGCTTCTGATGTACATTTCTTTCATTCTGGCATCAGGCAAGGCAAGAATTTATCACATGTCCTGTTTTTTCCCTGTAGGAAGTCATGATTGTTCTGGAGTGGCTATGGCATGTGCGGATAATGTTGCTCCTCTTAAGCTACTTGTACTTTTATATGATGATGACACTGCGGTCATGTCTGAGAATGTAAAGCTGAACGTTGGAGTTATATCTGCGAATATAAAACATCTTAAGCGGTCTCTTTTTAAGCATTATATGCCTGGAAGTTAACGTACTATGTTGTTATTATCCACGAACAACAGAACATTCGTGGTCAGCCAGTTTTCTTTCTTGTTCCCTATTTTAGCCATCCGCCACCTCCCCTTCCTCCCGATCCCCTTCTCTTCTGGCTCTACCCTCATTCTTTATTTTTTCTTGCCCCTTCCCTCCACCCCCCCCCCNCCCCCCCTCTTTTTGTTTCTCCTTTTGCCTTGTACTATCGGCTTGCATCGGAGTAGAGAAGGAGGCAGGAGACGATCTCAGTCTCCCCTAGCCCCGCTCCTGGATTCAGGCACGGAACGTGGTTTCGAATCGACTACACTCATTCCACATAAACTACACAACACTATCAACAGGGGGTTAATTATCTGTAAACATGCTACACCGAATTCTTAAATAAACAAACCTAAAGAAAAAAAAATTACAGCAACAGCTCCATGATGTATGAGAAGCATATCTGGATACAGATTATTAACTTGCTTCGGTCCTGCACCGCAGGGTATGTATTCAATGAGGTGTTTTCAGTTACACCACGTGATCAAGGGATTGCTAGGATATTTTGATAAATGACGAGCAATCATGCATGAGCAGAGCATGTAAACAAACCAACGTGTGAGCAAGAATTCCTAAGTGACGTGATGGAGCTGAAAAGTGTTTTCAAGTAAAGCGTAAACTGGTGTCATCGTCTCTATTACACAGCAGAGCGACAAAGCTCGAAATATACGACTTTGGCATGTTTGAAAAATGGAAGCAATAAATTTGTACCGTGGTAGATGAATATGTATTCTTAATAAAACTGGGCACCTCAGACAGGGACATCTCTAAGGATTGGAATGACCATTTTATAAAAATGACTGCTAGTGAACGCCATGGCTTTACAGTTTAAACTTCTCTCATGAAAGTGCGGTGAATTGTTAAGCATACTCGTATCAAACTGTAGCTGCTTAGTTACGTTTCACACGTAAGTTACGTACTAATAGTGTAGAAAAGTAAAATTAAATGTGTTCATGAGAAGGAAATCACAAATGCTTGTGCTTGATGGAAGATTTTTACAATCGGAACCTAACCGAATCATTCGACGACATGATCTACTCGACATAATTAATTGATTGTTTTCTAAAATGAGTAATATTTTCCTTTTTATCATGTATGATGTCACCACCAAACTCAAGTTACGACTCTGGTCATTGTCGATCATGACACGGTTCAAGCTCGAATATAATCTGTTTCAGAGGTTTATCCATGGCCGGTTCATGACCTGGTTATGACAATTAGTTCTAGGTCGGCTCTTTATGCTCTCTGGTGAAGAATACTAATGCCTCGCTTCCATTGTTGATAAATGGCCATATTTGTATTCAGTTTAACAGAATATGGAGAAATAAGACAGTCAAAGATCTATATCCTGTCATGTTTGAGAGTCATGATCGATTAGAAGACACCATATTCGGATAGTAGGACCACAATACCAAATCAGTTATCATGGTAGGACCACGACACCAAATCAATTATCGTGATCGATAATGCTCTGAATTAGACTCTGCCTGCTTCAGTGAAGCTTTTAATTTAGATCTTTTACTGTCATCTGTTATGCGGTTTTCAAGTTTAGCCGTCATGGCAAAACATCTGCTTGGTGAGTCTGTTAGTCTATAATTAGAGGTAGTTCCGCATTTGTTGATTTGACATCTTAAAGGGGAGATATTATTTGGGGTTTGTCTCAGTCACAGCAGAAAAATAATTTATGATCAGAACCCATGGAAACATGCGGCCATATTTAATTGTGGGCCAGTGTAAGCAGACTGTTGAAAGGAATTATTGAAAGTCTACGAATTTGGATTCTCCTTAAAACAAAACCCCATCATTTTGAAACAGTTGTTTAGAATTTAGAGTTAAAAAAAAAAGAAGCTTTGATGAAATCTAGTTTTAAGGCATTAAAATTTCTGCTTGTAGAGATGAAATTATACGCTAGATTGGATTTCCAACCGTCATCAGCAACGAGAATAAATTTTCTTGCAGTGGTGCACTCGGTGAATGTCTATCCACCTAATTCGGAGAAGGAACTTCGCGCCGTCGGAACATTGTATATTCTCTTTTCCCTCTTGTTTACAAAGCCAAAAAGACAGTTGACATGACTTGCTTCCAAGGGAGTTGACAGAGTTGCAATGAGATCTGGCCAGCTGGAATAATATTACTTTGAAGACTTGCAAAGATTCGTACTGTGTGGATATGACACGAGATTAATTTTGTCTTTATTTTCAGCTGCACTAGCGAGGATGACGTCAAACAGTTCTTCCGGCACGTTCTTGAGCGCGCTGTTGGCAATCTGCGTGTTCATTGGCTGGACTGTGACGTCATTCTTGTGTCACGAGTGCGGGAAGAGATTCCTACGACAGAGCATAGACAAGAGCGAGTACAGAAGCGACGAAGGAGCCATTTCTCGTTTAGCTGCTGCTTTACTTCTCACAACAGTTCAGGTGAGGACTTGATCCAACAAGAGGGTTTCTGTTTGCAAATTAATTGGACATTCCATATAGGATCTAAGCAAACCATGGCTTCGCCATTATAGTGACCTTGACCTCATACCAAGAATACTAAAATATGGAAGGATAAAGACTTGAAGTAATACAAACTGGCAAAATTCCATGGCATTCTGTTCAGCCCTACCATGTTACCTGGTATAAGTTATTTTCCCTTTTCTTTCTGTCGACGTGGAGTGGCTGTCCAAGGCAGTGGACGTTTTTTGCCATCTTACCGCTGTTTTCGGTTAACATGAATAACTTTCGCAATGTACAGGTTAGGAAGCTTCATGAAAATGCAGGTTAAATTATGTAGTATGAGAGAGAACCGATGCATTAGAAAGGACTCTTCTTTCCTATAATGGGTAATCATCTTTGAACAATTGTTACTTGCGAAAGTACAATATGTTATCTGACGTCAGACTTCATTCAGGTCCCTTGAATATCATACGCAGGTTCATACTTGGACTTTTCTTGATTTTTTTTTTTAAATTTAGACACCGAATTATGAGGTAAGAACACATATTGATGTGAACTGAGGTAACTTTGTGTCAAGACAGGCATCAGACAACTAATGCTATCGCAGAGAAAAAAAAAGTTGTTCAAAGATCATCACCCTTATTAGAGAAAATTGCACCATTCAGCACCATGGCGTGCAATTTTGAATGGACATTTTCAATGCATTCATGGTAATGAGTTGCGCACCATGTTTTATGCATTACAACCTCTGTGAAAAAAACCGCATCTCCCCTTAAGTTTCAGTTCATGATTGAGGTCTTCTGCGCATGATGTAAGATACATTAAGATCTGTCTACCTTGCCCATTAATCTAATGCTGACCTTCTACGGTGCTATAGGTGCAACATGAGAACGTTGAACATTGTGACCAAAGGGTTACAGAGCTGATCTCATAGTCAAGATATTGTGAATTCAGTTTCTGCCGCGGTCAAGTTAAAAGTGATTTTTCAAAGCTATTCTAAAAAATAAAAAAAAATATGGGAATCTGTAAAGACTGCCTTTCTCAACTCCTCACTTACTACAGGCCTTGGGATTACCAAACATTTAGGATGAATAATATACATGCCTGCCTAGGTTTTAGTCTGATAAATTCCACAAAATACTTTTTTTGTCTTTAATTATAAAATTATTTTGGGCGCTTGTCTCCTGCGGCCAATTTTTAAGTCGAAGAGCTTCTCGCCAGCGCATTATTTTGACTGGATGACAGAAATAGGAAATATCAGCCAAGGCGAGAAATCGCGAGCCCGATTGTCGTCAAAAGGGAAGTGAAAGGGAATACAATGAATTACCTAAGGTATGATGTGTTGCTCTCGATTTCAATGTGCATGTGGGCAGATGTTTGTTTAAGACATAACAGTACCCACCTGCAATTTATTGCGTGTGCTTAGGTTATATAGACTAGGTTGTGAAAGTTTTCATCTGAATGTTATAGATCATTGTCTGTAAAATAGCAAGAAACTACTATGTGCACGGAGCTGAGAAAGTTATCGATTGATCTTATCTGCCGATATAATGATAGTCTGAAGTCGCATAAGAGTTCAAGTTCAAGTTCAAGTTCAATTTTATTATAGGCCTTCAGCCAATTGGAATAAATACAATATTATATGTTAACATCAAGGTAATTCAACATCCACACACGTAAACGCACACACATACATACAAGCACGCACGCTAATTCACATACAGACAGACACCCACACACCCACACACCCACACACACAAACCCATACTCACTCACACACCCACACCCACGCACACACTCACACACACGAAAACCCTTCGAAACCCTTTCCCCTATCTCTTCCGCACTCTGAGGCGATCGCTGACAGTCTCTCTCTCTCTCTCTCTCTCTCTCTCTCTCTCTCTCTCTCTCTCGTGAAAAGCAAGCACACACCAGAAGATGTTTATAAGACCAAGCTCTGAAACCTTTGAAGTAGTTTAAAACACGAGACTTACTGTGTTAATTATGATGGTATTTTTGGAGAAGACTTTGCTCAGAAGTCCTCATCAAATTTTTCTGTAATTTTTTCAGTGCGTGACCTGTCTCCTACTAGTGCGAACAGAGGCCGGTGAGAGCGAAAAAGGTCGGTCAAAGACGATGATGGTGCTTGTAGCTACGCACTTCCTGGCCACTCTGTGCACAAATTACAGCATGGCTTACATTGAGGTAGTGGGCGCTTCCTACCCTAAAGTGGGAGAATTTTAGTTTGTTACGCGACAAGATTGTTGTGGGATTCTCCCATGGTGTGGTTGGGTTAAAAGGACCATTGAGAGGGTTCTCAGATATTGTCCAAGGACACGCTCTTCCCTAACCCTGTCCTATGTATGTGTTGGCTGAATTCCAGGACTTTACCTATCCTCTATCATAAACTTCACATGTAGGGAGACCTTGAACAAATCGCTAGGGACCATCATAAAATATGGCTACCTCCATTAGGACTGTCTATCTATAAGTGAACTAAAGCGGTAGCCCTATTAATCTCCATTTAAAGATCTCTCTGGCACTACAGTTGATCCTCCGGCTCCACATGCAGTGTTGCCAGTTTATATTCTATGAAGCAGCCAAACCAATTTTGAAACATATCCAAAAAAAACCGCAATCAAAACAATTAAAGGAACCAAACAATAGCCAATCGTTCAAAAACGGAAATAATGTTGAACATTTTTACGCAGTTTATGCAGAAATGGAAAATGTGGAGAGATGGCACGGAACAGAAAAAAATGTCTGGTGTCAGTCTCCAAAAAGTATCCAAGTAGCCATGGTGTATTTAAAAAAAAATAGCCAAGAGACCTGAAATTGGCTCTTTAGGAATCAACCTGGCAATATTGTCCGCACGTCCGCGGGGTTAATGATAGGACAGCCTCAATTAAAAAGACTCCAATTCTTTTCTTTTTATATTTATATCCCCCCCCCCC
>JAWQUT010000308.1:166674-182195 GCA_033807755.1 Ellobium chinense | reverse complement strand
AACCTCTTCAATAGTCATAAAATGAACCAGACGTATAAGTTGCGTGTATGCTTAAAATGTTAACAGAACTTACAGGCAGTGACAGTTAAAAGCATTAAGCAATTTTTCAGATAGTAACTGGCACATCAGCTGGAGACAAAACTTCAAAGGGACCAGTAATAATAACGATATAATTTATGTACATTATGTCTTTACAAGAAAACTGGAGTCTTCTGGAAAGGCTGCATCATCCTACAGACGATGTTAATCATATGATACCCTGTTATTCCAATAAAACTGTCTTTCAAGTGCCTGTCAACATGATATAATGCCTCTGCCTACCTCTGGCAACCTATTCTGGAAAGTCCGAATTCTTACAACCACTGCTCGCGTGGTGGTCGGTCATAAGCTTACGTTAAATACGTTCTACCCACATTGCTAAGCTGTCTAGCCAGTGCTCTGCTGTCTGCAGACGGGTGACAACTCGTCAGTACGAATACTTTAATCCCACTTATAAACAGCAGCTGAGTCAAACAAAATCATGCTAAGGCAATAAAAATACAGAATACTTTAACTTTAACTGGCTTACACGGTCAAACTTCACTTTTAACTTTGGATCACTAAGACTGATTGAAAGCTGAATAATACATTGTCAGATAGAGGTGTCTGTAGTTGCTGGAACTTAAATGACGTCATCATTTTTGTCACGAGCTGCTGCTATTCGGTGAAGGGAAATAATTCTAGACGCAAGGGCAAATCCCGATCACTCCAGCTCTTTTTATTGCGTCATATCACACATGCGTCCGGTAATAGAACGATGCTCTTTCTTCGCCAGTCTGACTCGGTATGCGCCAAGCACTGGAAAACACTAAATTATTTTTGATGTGCGTGTCCACGTTTTAGACATTTGATTACATCTCGTATGGTGCCACACTATTTAGATCGTGCTATGGACCTTTCATCATATATTTTTATGTATAATTATTTTCCGGCAATATTCCCTTTATTTCTACAGTTTGGCAGGTTAGATGGTAGTGGGTCGCTTTCCCTAACCAAAGTATTCCAAACCAAACCACCTCTCCTCTTGCTTGAAGCCTTTACATGTCTTATCAAAACCAGTGCAAAAAGTAATGAAGATCTCCACGTATTCAGACTGGCTTTGGAAGGACGACGTCCTGCATTATATAGGTATTGACAATATTAGAAACGGCCAGTGTACACCAAGGGATGTCCAACCCTTGGTCCGCAGGCCGAAATATATCGGTTCTCCCCCCCAACCTCCTCTCCTCCTGCAAAATTAAATTTATTAAATTTCAAAGTTTAATAACAATATTTCAACTGTAACACACTTGAAATTTGGTATACTTTAGCAGATGAACAATGTTTGCAAATGCTGCAAATTTAGTACGTAGCTGGATGATTAAAAACGCATGTCTAACGATAGGACAACCGGGTGTGTGACTGACACAACAGCTCCGCACGTCATATTTTGACATTTGTCCTGAATAATAATTTTGTCTTGCTGTGACAGAACTAAATCAATAAAACTTACAATAATTACAGATTATAAATATGATTGTGATTGTGCTTAAAATTTTTATTCCATTTTTTTTCTTGACTCTTGGAAGTTATTGGACTTTGAATTCAGTAAACTTTTTATTCTAGTCCATCTAATGTGTGGTCCACTGAAGTTGTGAAATTTGATCCGTGGAACACACCATAGACATTCGAGAGCTTTATACCGCTAGGTACCGTGCATTATAATGAAATGTATCTATTAACATTTTGAATACTATCCTCACATGATGACTAATGTAAAACTGGCCAGACTTCTGAAGAGGCTGGGAATCTCTGGTGTACAGCATTTTTTCTTCATCCTTAAACGCAGTGAATTATGGTGCATTATACTAAGACGTACATGGTGAGAACTGTAGTGAAATCTACTGAGCTTGGATTAAATCGCAGTTTTTTAATTAAGAGGTCATTCAACCAATTAACATCTTGGCTATTTACTTCACCGTAAACCATTTCAGCCATCTTATACCAAGGTGTCAATATTTTTGAGATACTGTGTAGTTCTCCTCTGTAAAGTTTTGGATCTCGACTAAGTAAAACAGTGAAAAACATAATAAATATGTTTCAAATTATCAGCGAAGTATGTCTTCATAATGGTATGAAAGTATGGAAGAGAATGAAGATACATGTACATATTTGAATGATGACCCCCCAAGTCTCCTCTCTCACACAACTAGTACGCACATATATTTATGCTCACGCCAATATCTCGAATGTCGGCACACTATTAAGTGCTTTCATGGCGACCTAGACAAACATACAATAAAAAAAAACGACACAACAACACTGTGACAGTAGCCTCAAACACAAAAACAAAAGTCTGTTTTTTTTTATAAACAAATGCCAGCAATATTACAGACTGTCTTGAACGGAGAGAGAAAGAGCGTGTCCGAGAGATGGATGGATGTATGGATGTATGGATGGATGGATGGATGGATGGATGGATGGATGGATGGATGGATGGATGGATGAGCTGGTCAACGAAAGGACGAACGGACTGATGGATGGGCATACAAAGGGACCGAAGGAAGGATGGAAGGATAGACCACCGAAATAAACCCACACTAATCGCACCTATTAGTATCACTCACACAAGCACTTGTACAGAGACTTTTAAATATTAAGGAGAATTGCGCTGTGAGAAGTTTACAACTGTATATCTAATCTCTTGAGAGAAATNATAGTTTGATTTCAGGTTATAGATTTCTTTAAGAATGCTTTTATGGTGTACAGATGTTGTTAAATCAATGTCCTCAGGTTTATTTGCTAAGTTATGTGGATAAGAGAATTTTAATTTATAGGAGCAATTCAATCAATTCAATTCTTTTTATTAGCTCTTGCAGAGTTCTGCACTAGAGCAATGCAAACAAAGCACAGCTTGTATTCCTACAATTTTATTTTTATCTGCATAGGCTGCAAACAGTGTGCCACTCATAATTACACAAAGAGCGAGAGAGAGTGAGAGAGAGAAAGAGAGAGAGAAAGAAAGAGAGACAGAGACAGAAACAGAGAGAGGGAGAGACAGAGTAAAAGAGAGACAGACAGAGACACAGAAACAGAGAGAAAGAGAAACAGAGAGAGAGAGCGCAACAGAGAGACAGAGACAGAAAAACAGAGAGAGAGAGAGACAGACAGACAGACAGACAGAGACAGAGAAGCAGAGAGAGAGAGATAGACAGACAGAGAGACAGAGAATATATATATAGAGAGAGAGAGACAGAGAAACAGAGAGAGAGAGAGAAAGAGAGACAGAGACAGCGAGACAGAGAGAGAGAGACAAAGAAACAGAAAGAAAGAGAGAGACAGACAGACAGACAGACAGACAGACAGACAGACAGACAGACAGACAGACAGACAGATAGATAGATAGATAGATAGATAGATAGATAGATAGATAGATAGATAGATAGATAAAGAAAGAGATAGGTAGAGTTTATATAAAGCGTGCACGTAATTTTGAAATAAAAGATTTGGAATTTAAAAGCAGTAATAAATAAAAGTTTCTTTCACTCTAATTATAAAATATACTCTGNCACACACACACACACAATAATGATTTATGGACCGATAAATAAGTTCAAACTTTTTTCTTCTCCAAAATACCAATGCTGTGTTTCTATTCCCCAACCACGCAACCACTAAACCTGACCAGGAATCAATTTTGACGAAGCGGCTTAACCCGCTGCGATATGTCCTAACTGCCCATGTCCGATGAGCTTGTTTCACGACGAACTGGCTTGTCGGGGGGATGACCTTAAACAAACATCATTTGTGAAAAACTGAAGAAATATTACTTGTCATACTTTGCATCATTCAAAAGATTAGACAATACGCTTTATTTTCATATATTATGTTTCTTTACCATTGCATTGCGCTGTTTAAAGTTATGACGAGTTGAAGCCAACACGCGACTCGGAATAAACTTTAAAGCGCTCTAGCTCGACAGTAGGGTTTCGGCGATAAGCCGTTTCGTCATGAAAGCGACGATATGATCTGGCCGCACAAATATAACCATACCCCCTTAATTTGGACGTGAATCAAAACCGAATAGAGTGCCAATCATTGAATTATGCAACACACATAAAAGACAATTTTGCTGTCCAAATGCAAGTTCTATGGAATGACAAAATAATGAAGATGACCAGCATAGACTATGTCTTAAAGCGTTGTTAATGGACATGCATGTAAGGTAACTACACCTAGCCATATAAATTGCTTATAAATTTATTCCGGAAACAATATATGCAGATTTGAGGGTAGAGGCAAATTTGATAAACAGCCAGTAACCACGATTTCCTGACATGTAAGATGGACATGGTGCAAATATGCTGTTTATCACCCCCCTGTTTTTCGTTAACTTACCGTAAAACTCAGTTTAAAATAGTCATTTCTAATGCAAATACGAGTCATTAATAAGGGGGTACAGTTATTAATTTGCCAGTGACTGCTAAACTGTTAAAGGGATTCTATAGATGTTACTGTCATAATAATGAAGAGAAAATCTACGTATTTACACACTCCTATTCCTACAGCAATATCATTGTGATCTGATGGGTAGGAGTGTTTTGGTAATGGGAACATCACAGGAATAGTGGTAGGTTTGCAATGCGGCCGTCGGGCCATAAATATCACCATAACGCATAACAGTAACACAGTAGACACGCTAGCCTGTGTGCCTACCCAAGCATATTGCATCTGAGCCAGCTAATGAAAGAACGTGGTCATTCGACACGGGTACCTGTCGAATGGCGCAAGCAATAGAGTTCAGAGGTACATTGTGGAAGAGATCATTTCTAATTATTTTTGCGTTTTTTGAATTTTCACTTCTGTGAATGATCAATTTTGAGAAGAAGGGCGGAGAAAACCTTTACCAGACATTTCATGTCTCTACCGGGAATTAAACCCAAGGTCTCTTAGTTAGTCTGAATGTGCTACCACTCCACCATAGGGACGCTAACTTCACAGCAATTTTATTCTTAAACATCTGCTGCCTGAAAACGTTCCCTAATTTCCACGTGCGAGCCTAGTGTTCACCCGTGACCCTAACATACATCCCGATGTGTGAACTATTAGGTGTCACCTATTACTTCCAATTGTTTTTTTTCACGGTTGATGTAACACTACAGTAACATTCAGAGATTTCAAACTCTTGTTACTGTGTCAAACAAAACCATGCCGAGGCAATAAATAAAACAGTCTGTCAACATAATATAATGCCTCTGCCTCTGCCTACCCCAGACAACCTAAAGGGTTACTTTTTGCAAAGTCCGAATTCTTACAGTCACTACGCGCGTGGGGGCCATAAGCTTAGGTCAAATACATTTTACCCGCACGGCCAAGCTGTCTAGCCAGTGCTCTGCGGACGGGTGATAATAATGTCTGTATAAATCTTTTGATTCTACTACAAACGGTTACTGTGTCAAACAAAAACATGCCTAGGCAATAAAAATGCAGAATACTTTACCTGGCTTACACGGTCAAACTTTACTTTCGAATTTGGATGACCAAGACCTTAACTGAAAGCTGAATAATACATAGTCAGGTAGAGGTGTTTGTAGTTCCTGGAACTTCAGTGACGTCACCATTTCTGCCACAAGCCGCTGCTATTTTTTTGGTTGTTTTTTTTTACATGTGCAGAAGCATGCATTTTTCAGACGGTCAGAAATCGATGTGTATGTTCTAGTCTACTTTTCATTTGAATTAAAATTGTGAAAACTCTAAATAAATGAAGGACTTCTACCGTAAACAGCATATAAGTTGAGCACAGTGGTGGCACCAAAACTGCGGACTAGCCTTAGCCATCCCGGAACGTTCCTGTGGTTCGAGGAGTTTTTTTAAATGGCTCAAAGAGGCTTACTATACAATTTGGCTCCTGCAACCTCAAGGCAATGCAATGTTTCAGCATATGAACCGACTAACGCGTTAGTAAGGATCAGTGAGTGCGCTTCTGATGTACATTTCTGCCATACTGGGATCAGGCAGGGCAAGAATTTATCACATGTCCTGTTTTTTTTCCTGTANTGACGTTTCCGGTACGGTTTTTTTCTTACAATTTCAGAATAGGTTAAAAGTTGTAAAATTAATTTCGAAATATTATTTTTTAGCAAAAATGATGACTTTTGATCTAAAACTTGATATTGAAAATATAAAAACTGTCGGAAATCACATTTTTTCTAGCACCTTAGTCGCACTTTAAGCTGGTGCCATCGTCTCTTTTATACAGCATAGCGACAAAGCTCGAAATATACGACTTTGGCGTGTTTGAAAAATGGAAACAATAAATTTGTACCGAGGTGGATGTATTCTTAATAAAACTGGGCACCTCAGACAGGGACATCTCTAAGGATTGGAATGACCATTTTATAAAAATGACTGCTAGTGAATGTCATGGTTTTACAGTTTAAACTTCTCTCATGAAAGTGCGGTGAATTGTTAAGCATACTCATATCAAACTGTAGCTGCTTAGTTACGTTTCACATGTAAGTTACATACAAATAGTGTAGAAAAGTAAGCTTACGCGTAAATGTGTTCATGAGAAGGAAATCACAAGTGTGTGATGCAAACATGCTCCCAACACCTCCCCTCCAAAAAAACCCCAAAAAACCAGCAGGTTGAGCTGTTAATCTTATGCATCATTGTTATTCTTTCTTTCTTTCTTTCTTTCTTTCTTTCTTTCTTCTTTCTTTCTTTCTTTCTTTCTTTCTTTTTTCTTCTTCTTCTTCTTGTTTCTCTTCTATTCGCCCATTCTCGGTCTCACAGCTGGAAACCAGGCTTGTGCTTGATGGAAGATTTTTACAATCGGAAACTAACCGATTATTCGACGACATGATCTACTCGACATAATTGATTGTTTTCTAAAATGAGTAATATTTTCTTTTTTGTCATGTATGATGTCACCACCAAACTCAAGTTATGACTCTGGTCAATATCGATCATGACACGGTTCGAATATAATCTGTTTCAGAGGTTTATCCATGGCCGGTTCATGACCTGGTTATGACAATTAGTTCCAGGTCGGCTCTTTATGCTCTCTGGTGAAGAATACTAATGCCTGGCTTTCATTGTTGATAAATGGGCATATTTGTATTCAGTTTAACAGAATATGGAGAAATAAGACATTCAAAGATCTATATCCTGTCATGTTTGAGAGTCATGATCGAATAGAACACACCATATTCGGATAGTAGGACCACGATACCAAATCAATTATCATGGTAGGCCCACGACACCAGATCAATTATCGTGATCGATAATGCTCTGAATTAGACTCTGCCTGCTTCAGTGAAGCTTTTAATTTAGATCTTTTACTGTCATCTGTTATGCGGTTTTCAAGTTTAGCCGTTATGGCAAAACATCTGCTCGGTGAGTCTGTTAGTCTATAATTAGAGGTAGTTCCGCATTTGTTGATTTGACAACTTAAAGGGGAGATATCATTTGGGGTTTGTCTCAGGCACAGCAGAAAAATAATTTATGATCAGAACCAATGGATACATGCGGCCATATTTAACTGTGGGCCAATGTAAGCAGACTGTTGAAAGGTATTATTAAAAGTCTACGAATTTGGATTCTCCTTATAGAGTTTAAAAAAAAAAAAGAAGCTTTGATGAAATCTAGTTTTAAGGCATTAAAATTTCTGCTTGTAAAAATGAAATTATACGCTAGATTGGATTTCCAACCGTCATCAGCAACGAGAATAAATTTTCTTGCAGTGGTGCACTGGGTGAAGGTCTATCCACCTAATTTGGAGAAGGAACTTCGCGCCGTCGGAACATTGTATATTCTCTTTTCGCTCTTGTTTACAAAGCCAAAAAGACAGTTGACATGACTTGCTTTCTAGGGAGTTGACAGAGTTGCAATGAGATCTGGCCAGCTGGAATAATATTATTTTGAAGACTTGCAAAGATTAGTACTGTGTGGATATGACACGAGATTAATTCTGTCTTTATTTTCAGCTGCACTAGCGAGGATGACGTCAAGCAGTTCTTCCGGCACGTTCTTCAGCGCGCTGTTGGCAATCTGCGTGTTCATTGGCTGGACTGTGACGTCATTCTTGTGTCACGAGTGCGGGAAGAGGTTCCTACGACAGAGCATAGACAATAGCGAGTACAGAAGCGACGAGGGAACCACTTCTCGTTTAGCAGTTGCTTTACTTCTCACAACAGTCCAGGTGAGGACTTGATCCAACAAGAGGGTTTCTGTTTGCAAATTAATTGGACATTCCATATAGGATCTAAGCAAACCATGGCTTCGTCATTATAGTGATCTTGACCTCATACCAAGAATATTAAAATATGGAAGGATAAAGACTTGAAGTAATACAAACTGGCAAAATTCCATGGCATTCTGTTTAGCCCTACCTGTTACCTGGTATAAGTAATTTTCTCTTTTCTTTCTGTCAACGTGGGTTGGCCGTCCAAGGCAGTGGACGTTTTTTGCCATCTTACCACCGTTTTCGGTTAACATGAATAACTTTCGCAATGTGCAGATTAGGAAAATGCTGGTTAAATTATGTAGTATGAGAGAGAACCGATGCATTAGAAAGGACTCGTCTTTCCTATAATGGGTAATCATCTTTGAACAACTGTTACTTGCGAAAGTACATGTTATCTGACGTCAGATTTCATTCAGGTCCCTTGAATATCTATACGCACGTTCATACTTGGAGTTTTCTGGATTTTTTTTTTATTTAGACATCGAATTATGAGGTAAGAACACATACTGATGTGAACTGAGGTAACTATGTGTCAAGACAGGCATCAAATCTGGCGTCAGACAACTAATGCTATCGCAGAGAAAAAAAGTTGTTCAAAAGATCATCACCCTTAAGTTTCAGTTCATGATTCAGGTCTTCTGCGCGTGATGTAAGATACGTTAAGATCTGTGTACCTTGCCCATTAATCTAATGCTGACCTTCTACGGTGCTATAGGTGCAACATGAGAACGTTGAACATTGTGACCAAAGGGTTACAGAGCTGATCTCATAGTCAAGAGATTGTAAATTCAGTTTCTGCCGCGGTCCAGTTAAAAGTGATTTTTCAAAGCTATTCTAAAAAAAAAATAAAAATATGGGAATCTGTAAAGACTGCCTTTCTCACCTCCTCACTTACTATAGGCCTTGGGATTACCAAACATTTAGAATGAATAATATACACAACTGCCTAGGTTTTAGTCAGATAAACTCCACAAAATACTTTTTTTGTCTTTAATTATAAAATTATTTCCGGTACTTGTCATCGTCTCCTGCGGCCAATTTTTAAGTCGAAAGAGCTTCCCGCCAACGCATTATTTTGACTGGATGACAGAAATAGGCCAAGGCGAGAAATCGCGAGCCCGATTGTCGTCAGNGGGGGGGGGGGGGGGGGGGGGGGAACGGGAATACAATGATTGAATGAATTAACTAAGGTATGATGTGTTGCTCTCGATTTCAATGTGCATGTGGGCAGATGTCTGTTTAAGACATAACAGTACCCAACTGCAATTTACAGCGTGTGCTTAGGTTATATAGACTAGGTTATGAAAGGTTTCATCTGAATGTTATAGATCATTGTCTGTAAAATAGCAAGAAACTACCATGTGCACGGAGCTGAGAAAGTTATCGATTGATCTAGTTTGCCGATATAATGATAGTCTGAAGTCGCATAAGAGGACACGACCGGTATACGAGACTTATTGTGTTATAAAGTATTATGATGGCAATTTTGGAGAAGACTTTGCTCAGAAGTCCTCATCAAATTTTTCTGTAATTTTTTCAGTGCGTGACCTGTCTCCTACTAGTGCGAGCAGAGGCCGGTGAGAGCGAAAAAGGTCGATCAAAGACGATGTTGGTGCTTGTAGCTACGCACTTCCTGGCCACTCTGTGCACAAATTACAGCATGGCTTACATTGAGGTAGTGGGCGCTTCTTGCCCAAAAGGGAGAGAATTTTAGTTTGTTACGCGACAAGATTGTTGTGGGATTCTCCCATGGTGTGGTTGGGTTAAAAGGACCATTGATCGGGTTCTCAGATATTGTCCAAGGACACGCTCTTCCCTAACCCTGTCCCAGGTACGTGTTGGCTGAATTCCAGGACTTTACCTATCCTCTATCATAAACTTCACATGTAGGGAGACCTTGAACAAATCACTAGGGACCATCATAAAATATGGCTACCTCCATTAGGACTGTCTATCTATAAGTGAACTAAAGCGGTAGCCCTATTAGTCTCCATTTAAAGATCTCTCTGGCACTACAGTTGATCCTCCGGCTACACATGCAGTGTTGCCAGTTTATATTCTATGAAGCAGCCAAATCAATTTTGAAACATATCCAAAAAAAAACAACCCCGCAATCAAAACAATTAAAGGAACCAAACAATAGCCAATCGTTCAAAAACGGAAATAATGTTGAACATTTTTACGCAGTCTATGCAGAAATGGAGAATGTGGAGAGATGGCACGGAACAGAAAAAAATGTCTGGTGTCAGTCTCCAAAAAGTATCCAAGTAGCCATGGTGTATTAAAAAAAATAGCCAAGAGACCTGAAATTGGCTCTTTAGGAATCAACCTGGCAATATTGTCCACACGTCCGCGGGGTTAATGATAGGACAGCCTCAATTGAAAAGACTCCAATTCTTTTCTTTTTATATTTATACCCCCCTCCCCCCCTCCGCAGGCCCCATTCTGCTTTCTTTATGTTTTCATGATAATCACTTAGAGAAGATATGATGAATTTTGTTACCCAATTACAAGGATATGTTTGTATGTGTCGTATGGCAGATTATGTTAACTTTTATATGCTGTCCACTGTCCAACTTCTTTATATTGTTTAATGTCCAGTGTTTTTACGCTGTCCACAGTCGAATGTTTTTAAAGCTGTTCACTTATTTCGGCCTGTTTGACTTTTATGTCTATATTCAGGCTGCATCAACATTAGCTGTGAAACTGACCGAACCAGTCACCATGGCCATCGGTCACCACCTGATCTTCATGACACCCGTGCCTCTTCAGACTGTGGTCAGCATCCCTCTCATTGTCTTTGGAGTTCTTCTCTTTTCAGGTGAAATCATCTATATATCTAATCAGCCACCTTATATTCATTCACCCTTATGCTATATACTTAAATGAAAGATTTACTAATAAGTAGTAATCAGTCAATAATAGGAATCATGATGATTATTTTCAATATCAGACGCATTGGCGCAAAGCTAGAATGATCCTTCTTGTTTTAACTAACTATGGACTGCTCAAATTCGTGTCATCTCTGGTTATACCTTGTTAAAAATAGTCATTCTGGTAGATGGACACCCTTTGACCCCATTCACAGTGACAGACTCATTTTCTATGGATTTGTTGGTTTGGCACAAATGAAAGAAAGAATGGGATGGGGTGCCATCTCCAAGTAAAATCGTTGCTTCCCAGCCGGCTAGAAATGTCCACAGAATGATCCTCCAGCGACTGCTGCGTGGAAAACGTTTTGGGGATACATCACATTTACTTAACTGCAGAAAGTGGCCCAAAAGTACTACAGCACAGCCTTGCCGAAGAACAAAGAACGGAAGCTGGTTAACAGCTTAAGATTAAGTATGATAGGCAGAATGAGATTTTATTTGTTCTCTATGAGCTGACGATTTTCTTGAGCTCTTTGCTGACATATTGCGACATCTTAAGACGCGGGATCTTCTGCCTGCAAATTAATGAAGAACTATATTACGTGGTTTGTTTTTGTTTTTTTTTTTCTTTAATGGTAACAATCTAATATATTGTAAGATGACTGTCTCCCTTGTATCCCCAGCTTAATGCTAATCATTTCAACTCTAGGCTATTGTTTCTGTTGCAGGTTACACTGCCCAGAGCTTCAACGGCTCCACTGGGATTACGTTAGCATTCGCCTCCAATGTCATCCTGACGGCTCGGAACATTGCACTGAAGAAACTTCAGGTGCCAGGCGCGCAGCCTGTCAAGACCATCTCCCTAAGATCGGGCTGGTGGATGGGTTTAATTCTCCTATGTGAAGTCATTGCCGTGGGCGTCATGCGCGAGTTTGTGATTGAGGGAATTGTGGACGCTAAGACCATATGGCTTGCTGTACTGGCTATAACCTCTGGGCTGTTCCACGTGGCCTACTCTTATATCTCCACAAACGTAGTTTTGAAGGTGATAGTACAAGAATTTAATGCTATTACTCTAGCTGTAAACACTGTATTGGGCTATGTGCGCAGGGACACTTTGGCCAAATATACAGATTTTAAATACGAGATTGCTGTCCCGTCTGGTGAAGCCTCTAAAATTCATCAGGGAACCGTGCAGATTTACCTGTATCTCTCACATGTTTTGGTTAGATAGCTGTATGGCATTTTAAATGCACCCGTGGTACTGCTTTCCTTTGGTTAATTTTAAAGAATAAGATAACAAAAAAGTTGTGGAGGTTTTTTAGTACAACGTGCAAAACTACGTATTGAAGACGAGCAAATTAAGAATTAGAGCATATACTTTGTACTGTCGTGTTACCCCTACTAGAAACCCCGCTCAGTCGTTCTCTTTATAACGCCGAAGTGGAATGTTGAAAGCCTGTTACAGACACACAACCTTGTCATTGAAGTCTTTCTGCAGACTGGTATAAAACAACACACTGAGGAAATGCAAGTTAAGAATGACAGCAGATTGTGTTTAGTAATACCCTTACTAGACCATACCGCTGAATCCCACTGTCTTTTCTTTTCGTTTTTTTTTTAAACAACGTTAGTTTGTATATCTCATGTGACAAAATTTTATTGCTTAACTTTTGGCCCATAAAAGTCATAAATCATCGACGTCTTTTGACAGGCTGGTACAAATCTACGCATTGATGGAAAGCCCTTTCAGAAAATGAGCATATTATTATTATAGTGTTATTCTAGATCATACGGCTTAGTCTAGTCCCACTGTCTTTTCTTTTTACGATGCTGATTTGTGGAGATCATGACCCTTAAAATGTATGAGTTATGTACGCAACATGCATTACTATGCAGTCCGTGCTTTGTTACGTTTATTACTTCTCATTAAACTGTACATGTATTTTGTACTTAAAACTAGATCTAGCTTCCCTGGAATTATGTCTACATCACACTGGCTACGTATCTTCCAAATTAACGACTCCTAATAGTCTTCAAGACTCTGGCTGTCTCTTTATCAGAGACTGACTTCCCATTTCACAGCTGTGTTGACGAAGATGCTATTTTGACTTTCCTTTTTGAAATTAAATCTGTTCTGACCTGTTCTTTTTGCTGTCATTTCTTTGCCATCATCATCTGAAATGATAACTCGCTGGTTGAAGTCGCTACCTTTGTCTATACTCTGTCCTAATCTGAGATCAGTGTCTCCAATAAAATTAACTTTTCCAATGCATGCAATAGTTACAGTGTGATCGGGCCGATCAAAGACCTCTGGATCCACTATGTGCCATATCTCTGATACAACTACTGCTTGCTGTCGCACATCATTTTTCTTGGCATTCCCCACTTGTTTCAACAGCTCCTGTCGTTCTTCCAAATTCTTTTGTCATACTTTTTTTTTTTCTCGTCAGCTTTCGTCTTTCATTCTTCTATTTCTGGCATCCTTCCAAGTCTTCTGCGCTGGCTAGCTCTTCAAATTCTAGGCAAGATTTCGTTTTCCTATTCTCTGCCTTCATTCTCATTAATTTCTTGTCACAAGAGGCCGCCATCCTGAAGTACGAATGAGTATTGTTTTATTTATTTAGACCACGGACTAGATGTTCCAAAACCGTCCCCAGTCCATTTCAAACTTGTAATTTTCTCACGTGAACAGGTTATGAATGTGGTCAGTCATTCTATCACCAATATCTTCAAAAGAATCATCGTTGTTCTTCTGTTGTACGCCAGCGGACACCGCCATGCTACAGTTATCAACTTTATGGGGCTGCTTGCGGCTGTCACGGGCGTTTTTATCTACGTCCGTGGTAAAACAAGAGACGGGGAGCCATCTTTAGATGTTATGGAAGGAAGTAAGACATTTTTTTTGTGTGTCTACTATACTAGCTGTTGTTCCTGGTGTCCAAAGGTTTCTCAATTCATGTGTTATGTCCGCTGAACTTCTTGACTTTTTTTTTTTTGGGGCTGGGGCTGTCTCACGGGTTAGCGTTGCAGATAAATCTTATCATTACGTTCTTGTGAAGGTGGTTTTGATAGTGATGCATTGTTGTTTTTGATGCTGCTGCTGCTGTTGTCATATATATAGTGATCTTGGTTGTGATGATGGTGATGGTGAATGTAATGGTGATGGTGATCATGATGGCGGGGGAATGATGAAGGTTGCGGTCATGCTGGTAGTGGTGGTGATGGTGTCGCTGCTGCTGTTGGTAGTGTTGGTGGTGGCAGAGTGAAACAAATCAAACAAACGGAATGCCAGGTTATATCGGTGCAACCGTCTCTCGCACAAATATCGAAAAAAGTATCGAAAGACGTCAAAATGCCTCTAAGTATTTGGTGACACAATCGAGATAGAATCGATACTTACGATACTCAGTATACCCAAATACTGAGTATGGCGATCTCAAACATAGAGGTATCTGGCCCACACATTTGGAAAATAAATATGACATTTCAGCTTTAACAACTGGGATGGCCCCTTGGGTAGCGCTATTGTTACCCAAAAAAATGCGCCGATATCACTTGATATTTCAACAATAATTCAACAATCGGCGACGGCGGAACCCGGGGTTTGGTGTAATATTTTGTAAACATTCGCGAGTGCTGAAAAGTTTTCATTTGTACCTGAAGTTCATCTGAGCAGTCAAATCGACTCTTTTTGTTTGTTTATTTGTTTCTTTCTTTCTTTCTATCTTCGGTTGCCGCCCGGTTTCCTCCACTTTATTCTATGACTTACCATTTTCTTTGCCGAAGCCAAGGCTAAGTCGCGCTTCAACCAGTCACTGGTATCTTGTTCCCATCTACGTTTTGGTTGTTCTATTCAGTCTCCTGTCCTTTTGATGTGATCTGTTCTAGCGTCTAACGCCTCCTCTTGTGGCTGATAGCACTAAGCTTCATATTTCTAAGTTTTTATAAGGGGTTTGTATTGCAAGGACCTAGGTTTCACGAATTTCACGAGCTGAGATTTGCTTGCGAAAATTACTTCTTGCATAAAAAAAAAAAAAAAATTCCGTTCAATAATTTTCAAAGGGCTGATTACTATTTAAAAAGGAAAAAAAAATACAGGAGACAGTAACCCTGAAAGGAAATGCAAATGCTGTTGTTTCTAATTACAACCCTTCGTTATTCGGAATGACTGATTTTAGCACGTCGCTGTGACAAGACAAACGATTGTCACACAATGTGTTTTGTCAGCATCCTGTACTGTCACTTTGGAATATTCCAGGACCATGGCATTGCCTTCACATCTTAATTAGGAAGCCGTCAGGCTGTTTTCGCGAAGATTAGATTCTCACGAATAGCCATTTTTCGTGAAAATTAGATCCTCTTTGGGGTGGTTTGTGGGG
>JAWQUT010000308.1:138632-158632 GCA_033807755.1 Ellobium chinense | reverse complement strand
GCAAGGGGAACAACCTTGCTTATAATGGCTATTCCAAAAATAAACATTACATCCCTTTAGATCGGTTTTCGTGAAAATGATACTTCTTCTGAAGGCAAATATAGTGTAGGCCTGAGTGGTAAACTTTACGTGAAATTAACCAAGGTATTTTGTGCACAAGCATTCATCACCCGGGCAATGTTTGTTTGGTCCCTGCAAAATGACAGAATGAATAACCACACCTGCTCCTTGTATTCTGAAGGCAGTCCTTCGCAGAAGGAACGCTTTTGGTTGGTGCGAGCCAATCAGTCACAGTGAGGAAAGGTGCAGACTTACTGGAATTTAGTAAGAAATGTGTCACATTTCGTACAAACCTGGAAGAAAATGCTCGGAAACATAGTGGCAACCATCTACGGATTCAAGTTTGTAAGAGGAGCATCTTGTCAACGGCCATGTGTCAAAGGAGGATGTGGCAAGAATCAACGGTGGACGGTAATGACTGAGACAAAAATATAAACAAAGCAAATTGCGCAAATCAGTGTATTTTTTTCCTGTCGCTTCCGCATTAGCCATAGTCATCTTGGCTTGCCTACAAATTGATACTTCCTTTGCTAGAGAAGGGGTGCAGCTTCCTATTTTGTCAAATTCCAGGAACCAAACAAACGAAGCCCCGGAGAGGCAACGGACGCCTAAGAATTGCTAATCTACACTGTATCTTAAGCCCTAGAAGGGCTACGTTTGTTTGGTTAAACAGGTTGAACACATTAGGGCGCCGGTCAAGCTTTAACAGTGTGCATGACTTTATAATTTGAAGATGAAAGTGCAAATTTTTGTCGAAAGCAGCGATAAATAGTGGAGCATCAAAGTTTTGTTTACACTCTCAGTGCCCGTTCACCCAGTTCAAAGTCATGATACGATACTCTTTGCTCGTTCCGTCGATGATTCATCAGTAGGGTTCATATTGGGTCAGACTGTTGACGTCATCAGAATTTGCGTACGAAAAGAATGGTCTGTCTTTTTCGTCAGCACCGCCTCAAGATGGCGTCAGCCACCACATTTGCATTGTCTCTGCCAGGCTAATTCTGTACTCTAGATAATTTTTGGATCGGGGAACACAGTGACAGCTTTCTGTTGCAGTTACTGTATGTGGAGCTGCCATCAGCCTTGTAACATGAATGTATGGTATGTCTATAAAATGTGATTTGTTCTTCTTCCTTGTCTTCCACTATCTATGATCGGAACATCAATTTTGATGGTTTTTTGATGACACTGATATGAAAAACCCATCGGATTGAATGAGAGAATAGTCAAGAGGGAAGGTGACTGTCTCATCTAGTCTAGTGCTTGGTTTTGGGTTAGTGGCAGGATTAGGAATAGGGAAGAAATCCCTAATAAGAATCATCCCTAACCAGAACACAAGCCTACTAATAGAACCTAAACTCTCCCCGTAACCCACCTCCTAACCCTATTCCTATCGTTTACCCCGATCCTAATGCCCATCGAGACAGGAGCATCAGCCGAGATGAGTCCCTAACCCTAATGTCTAACAAAACAGGAGCATCAGACGTGAGTCTCATTCGGAATTCCTCTCAGGATTAGGGTTAAGAAAGAAAAAGGCACCCTTAGAACAGTCGTCAGATATCATCTTTAGAGTTTATCTAAGAACTCTCTCATATGTGCTTTCTCTTTCCTAATTCTGCCCCTAACCCTAGATGAAGCACAAAATGGGAACGTCTCTTGATATTGCAGAGGGAAGCGAAAAGTGTCTAAGATTATTTCCAAGGCCAGTGGCTATAACAACCTTGAGGTACTTCGTACTGCGCAAGACCCTAGTTTGTTTTTTGTTAATTTGTTTGCGACACTGACAAAATTAACAGTCCCTATGTCTTCTGTGGATGCAGAGACTGAGAGCTACACAAGAATGGGAGAAATGGTTTGCTCCTAGATGCCTAGGATGAGCCAACATGTTTCATTTATCGAATACTACAAGTTATGATGATGTATCTATATAATCATGAAACACCAATAGATGAAGGTACGTTTACCAGGAATCTATTAGGAACTTTGGCTAACCAGACAAAAAGAGACGCCATCACTACGAACACTACCGCCGCCACCTAATAAAATTCCAGTCGGGAAAATGTAACCCATTTGTGCAAATTTGAATATATTTAAATGGTCTTTTGTGCAAACCTCTCTCATGCGACCGAGAAATGAAACGGATTGAAGAGGCAATGTCTGTATAATCTGTTGCATGTTTAGGTATTCTTGGCACTAATTTGGAGTGCCAAATAAATTATCCAGACGGTGCGGCTGAATCATTGACTTCATAACTCACGAATATCAGATCAGTACATCAAAGATAAACATAGATGAGATCGAGGCACACCCTGCTCCATTAGCGGCGTTTCAGAATGAATAAAAGCTCGACTGCCTGCGAAATCAGCATTAAAAGATCAACTTTCATATTTCTAATTCTGCGTATACCAAAAATTTTGCCACTACGAGGCCAGTTCACTGTCTTATCGTGTTATACGAAATTTCAATATTTGCACAAGGGCATGACTGTATGCGAGTATTATAGCCCTCCATATAATTTTACACGGTATATTGGACAAACTGACAGATCTCAAACAAATAACCATACACTGGGTTCAGTGTTCATGAAATAAATTCACTTAGACCCCGGGTATATCGAGAGCAAATTCAGTTTAATTAAATAGACAGAGGTAAGCTGGTGCAGATATTAATTTTTTTTTTCAAATCGCCATGAAGGAAAGCATTTATTCGATAAGGTAAGTATTGTAAAAGGTGTTTATTTTGCTTTTCATCACGGTCTATAACAAGTCTAAAAATAATCGATTTTTTTAATTCTTATATTATAAACCTGTTTCATTTACAAGTTCTCGCTAGCCAAAACGGGAGAAAAGACGATACAAAGGATGACGAAAAGGGCGTTGCTACTTGGTTTTTGTCATGGATATTGGTTTTTCTTGCTTTTCTCATTGATTAAATTATTAATGTACTTTTTGATCTCAGTACGAGTACTGTACTTTTAATTTGCACTACAAAGTTCTGTTTCATTATTGGAGACATCGATAGATTGTGTGCGTTCGATCTATGGTGAATAGCTGCCTGCTATTTCGTGAGAAGGATCCATCCACAAGATTCGTTAAATCCACGTGGAGGAGAGGGTTTTGTTTGCTTCGTGAGAAAGATACAAGCAGAAAACAGGGGAGGGGATGGGAAGGGTTGGGCCAGTCGGTACTGATGTACAGAAAATTAGTCTTATCTGCAGACAACGGAGCAGATTTACTTGGAATATGCGGTGTATCGGGGAAAAAAGTGGAAGGGTGGGGTAGGGAGACAAACATATTTAACATTTCCTGAGTTTCAAAGAGGCCGCAAGTGGTAATTTCTTTACAAAGTTTGAAAGTTTGCTCGAAGACGAGGCGTAAACTTGTAACAACCTTGTTAACTCTTTAGCGGGTTTCCAAGTTTTCAAAGTTGCATCAGCCCCATACGCACCACCCCTAGCAACGTCTGGAATCCCTTGAGACATTCGACTGTCTTGAATGGAGTTGGGGAAATGAAAGTGAGTATGGGAGGGGGTGAGGAAATTAGATTTACTGATGAAGAATTTGGGCATTTTAGGCATTATATAATTCGAACTTCAACACATTCGCTCGTACTCGCACCAGTCTCCAAATCTAGGGCGCTTTGGTCCACGGAAATGTAAGGAAACGTGGGACTGGGGATCTCTAAGGGTATACATACTGAATAGTTAATATATCGTGTCCAACAGCTGAGGAAAGCGTATTTTGGCGGTTCAGAGAACGCGGCTTCTAAATTGAAATAGGACACCATTTCCTCTGTCAAAGGGAATCACTTTGTAAAATTAGATGCTGGAACGAAGGTGCGGAACCTCATGGTGTGTAACTTTTATTTGTCCACTCCGTTTTTGTATTTCAGCAAACAACATCCTACATAGCACGGTTCCCGGGTAAGCTAGTATTGAATATTGGAGCCACAGACCCTAGTACCATCGCTGCTGTTTACCGTCAGATGTCCCCAGAGTAGGAGAGACCAATCACTGTACTAGCTAGGGGGTAGCGAGTGCACCAGCCCGAGGCAAGTGCTCTTAATTCAAACGATTGCACTTTAATGTCAGAAACGCCACTACCGGGTTGTTAAAGTGCGTGACTTTTGTGTCAGATTTAGCACCCGACTTCAGCACGTCTATATTTACTCGACAGGGAAGGTTTCAATATAACCTGATCAAAAAAAAATTAGGAAGAATACCGTGTGGAACGAGCGCGCAATCCCTTTCAGATTGGAAGCCAAAAAAAAAAATCAGTGCTGGCACCAGCTACGCGTTTGAAGTGACAGTAATTAAATACAGTCTGAAGCTTTTTCGGGCATGTAATACACTGGATTCTAGAAGGACTGGCTGGATAACAAATTTTCGGTATATCTCGTTGTGATGGGCGGGATGAAGAAGGGAGCTAGACGACCATCAATGAGAGTGAATGGGCGAGGTGGGGGAGGAGGAGATGGCTCAACACAAGATATAGACTAGTTAGGAATATGGGACCCTTTTGGAGCAATGTAGGTGAGGGTGATTCTGATATTGTGATTTAATGCCTTTCAAATGGAAAAGCCCAGTAGGAAGTAGGAGGTGGGACAGTTCAGCTTGACTTTGAACGAAAATCCGTGTCCGGCCGTCACATTATGCGCCACTGAATTTTAGCCATCTGTACGTGAGTCAGAATTTATGATAATTTCAGCTGCACTCTCTTGATTATTAGCGAAGGATATGGTTTTGAAACAAGGGGCCTTTGTTTGATTCACTTCTATAGATCGCAGAGAACTAGATACAAGCAGATGTTTTTTCTCCTCGGGAACTAACGAAATAATATATTTCTAGTCCTACATGACTAGAATGGCTGAACAGGGATATTAGGCCCACTGACTTGCGTCTGCAGACAGAAGGTCAGCCGGCCTATTGCGCAAGTGCGGAAAAGGCAATCAGCTGTGTTTACATGATCTCGAGCGACGGCGTGTGAGTGTAGGTTACAGGTAGCCTAGACTAGTCTACATCTCTAAATTATCAGGAAATTCGATTTCTATGTGTGTAGTCTTGTTGCACAGTCACTGTGTTAATCAAACTGATCCACAGTCCCATATTTGTCGGTAATTGCTGAGGTTTAGACAATATTCACAGCTGACCCAACATTTATTACGGGCTGTCTATCTTATTCTTTCGATATTATATTATTATGTCCGACCCGGTTTCCAATGTAAACACAGCTGATTGCTGTTTCCGCACATGCGCATTAGGCCGGCTGACCTTATGTCTACAGACGCAAGTGGCCTACTGCTAACACTGATTCTGAGTAATCTGAGATCAAAGACAAGAGTGAATAACATTTTGTTTGGTAAGTGAATGCATGGTTCAAAACGCATCAGAACTGATACCACCCCGAGATCCATTCGAAAACTTGACTTGAGCAGATGATCAGATTTAACTGAGATTATTAAAAATTAAAAGATTAGAGAAAGGACATTTTGCAGATTCCTAAGACCGTGTGCACAAATGCATTCTAACTTTGCGCGCTGATGTAGAAACATCATTTGTGCTTTGGGGGTTTGCCGCAGTTACTGCCAGTGCGCATAGTTAAATAATACGGTGCGTATAGCCTCTTTTGCCCAACATCCGATTAAGAATGTACAATTTCACTTTAACATTGGGGGCTGTTATACAACCTGCAAAAAACTGAAGACTAGACAGGTATATTGTAAACAAGACTAATTCCCCGTTTTACAAATGGGAGCAATATTATGGCTAAGATCTAGAGTCTACATGTCCCATTATCAAAGCGAGACAGACCGGCATCGCACCAGAGGCGATAGAATACCTAGTGCACCGAAAGGCATCATAGACGAATACATTAGACCCCATGAAAAAGTTGGACCACGAAGAGCAATTGGAATTAGCCCATACTGAAATAATTTAAAGTAGGAAAACTTAGAAAAGTGGCATGTTGCCGATTTTACCCGACTGAAATATAGTTAGGGACGTCCTTCTTCATCTTGAAAATCTGGATCTTCCACGATCCACAATAACGGAGGAGTAGAGAAAGACAGGCTCCCAAGTTCATCTGTGTATATATAAAGATACTATCTGTGACAGACGGACAGGCTGGCAGACGGACACACACATCTATATACACACATTGGGGGACCGACCCATGCCAGGCCGACAAAGAACAGATGGTGCGCTATCTTGGGCAGGGAGCGAAACGAGTCAAGAAGTGCAAAGCATGTTTGCATTTCGCCGCAAGTAATTAATTGTTTTCTCGTTACCGCTGCAACGGTACTCACAGTATCACCGATACCCAAAGAAATCAATACAATGTGAGCAGTATTGGGGAAAGGGGGAGAGCAAAGACTGTCAACAGACTCAGGAGGCCGTCTTTTATGTTTGACGACATTGGACTAATGGTCGGCCATGCGATATGCCCTCCAGATTTGTCCTCGTTGCCGTAAAACGTCGTATTTTAACAAATAGGTCAATTCCTCTAAAGAGAAGAAACTCTCGAACCACGTTCTGGGCGGAAAGGCCTTCTGGTCGTTTTCTGCTGCTTGGTTTGTAAGTTTGAGAATAAAATATGAACATACCATTAAATACAGAGGCTCATGCTTTCACACAAGTATCTCCTGGAATACCATAAACAATTTTCTAAACTTGCAGGATGATGCCAATTTAACGATAGTATCAGGAGCCTCGTGAAATTAACAAAAATAGAGAACAAAATATCCCTCGCGCAAGTTACCGTCGTCAGCCGGTGGTCGCATTTATTGTTATTTATGCATACAAATTTCAAATGGCTGATTTGCACTTCTCTTCCAGATGTGAGATGCCAAATTTCCCACGAGAGGGCCAAGTATCCAGGAATCCTACGGTTGAATTTTGTTGCATGCAGTCATGAAATAGATATGATATTGATGTTAAAAATTACAATGGACGATGAGGGAAAAACGCGGAGAATGCCTGAACATCTGCAGCGCCACCATGCGGATTCAGAACAATTACTTTCAAGAAAATGACCCATTCAGATCAGAATTTTAGGCAATTTCTAATGACAGAAATGGAATTCATGTGTGGCCTCAAGCACTTAAAGATAAAGCAGCCTAAAAAGGGATTTTTTTTTCTCTCCTTGCTAGTGAAAAACTTAATCGATCTGCTTTTTGTCTGAATCTCAGCTATTTGGAATACGACATTATACGTCAACATAGAGGATTTATGGCCACTGACGTATCAGGCCTCCTCTCCGAAGTTAGACGCAGTTAGCGCCGTATGTCGCCTATTGCCGTCTTATGTTTCATACAGTGGTGAACGTTGATCGGGTTGGCGGGGTGGCAGTAGTAGTAATAGTAGTAGTAGTAGTAGTAATAGTAGTAGTAGTGGCTGTTGTTGTTGTTTCTAACAGTAGTAGTGGCGACTGTTGTTGTTTCTAGTGGTGGTAGTAGTAGTAGTAGTAGTAGTGGCAGTAGTAGTGGTAGAAGTAGTCATAATAGTAGTAGCTGTTGGTGTTGTTGTTGTTGTAATTTTAATAATGATGATATAGTGGTGGCAGGGGAAATGATAGTAAAAGGGCTGATTGTAGTCATGGGTTATGAAATGATAACACCGGTTGTACAGCAAAGAAGTTGGAGAGGTGTTTGCAACAGGTAACAGTGGTATTGATGGTGGTGGTTGTAGAAGAATTTGTTGGTTTGTTGTTGTTTTTTTTTGCACACACGGCATTTTGTTGCACTCCTGCATACTCAAATTTCGTCAGAATACTCGGGCTTAGAGTTTGGTTTAGGTTAGAGGCAGGGGTAGAGTCGGGTTAAGGGTAGGGTGATGGAAAATATTTTGCCTGTTTGTCGTGTCCATCAGACTGTACCTGTGCAGGCTCTATCTGTTATTTCTTCTCATGAAAAGTCTAGTGCCTATGCTACTGCCCTCTTACTCATTCTCACCGCAATGTCTTGCCTCCACTTTGTTCCCCGGTGCTTCTGGAAACTGATAATTAAGTTCCCTACTTGAAGAGATCTAGTAGATATTAATAAGTCTGAACGGGTGGAAAATCTACTTCAGTTGTTAGTTCAAGACCACACTTGAGATCTCAAGCTTCAGCTTAAGCCGAATACATAGAAGTGCCGAGACGGGCTGAAGAGTCAAGTCCTTTGTACGGCCGTCTTGTCTTCAAGTATCATGAGGACCTACATGGGCCTCCACTTCGGTCTGTCTATTGTCCACCTCTACATCCCATCATTGCTTTCTATTGCCCCCGCCCCAACAATTTGCCAGGACATCTAGAATTTTCTCTTTGCCTTCCTCAGATTAATGTAGATCTACCGTTTAACTGTCCAACTGTTACCAGGTGTATCTCTTGTCTTCTAATTACTTGTCCTATGAATGTTGCTTGTCTTCACTTCAACATTTTAAGGAAACACTTATCATGATATTTTGCTTCCTTCAGTATCTGTGCATTAGTTTTCTTCTTTTGTCCATGATATTTTGTGCATTCTTCCGAAAGATCCGCCCGAGAGGAGAGGAGAGGAGAGGAGAGGAGAGGAGAGGAGAGAGATATAATAGGATATTCCGCTGATTTTAAGTCAGTTAGAGCGTGCTGTTTTTTCACCCAAGTTTCAGGAATAAAACATTTCATTCCGCACAGAAACTTTGCAGATCATTAGTTTTTCTTCTCTCCAAACGTTATGGTCAAGAAAATTGATTATAGTATTTATAGTATTTGAAATATGAAAGCAAATCTATCTCAGTCAAGGCAGTGCCCAGTGAATGTCCACGATCATTTGAAGAAGGGGTCCGTCTTCCAACGGAAAAGATCAGATCGGTGCCCGGAAATACAGTAATACCGCCTTATGTCCTTGAATGACTTTGACGACATACGACATTATTATTTCCGGGCGGCGCAGCTGGTCAAGCTTTATAATCCACATTTCTGAGGTTTCCACTGATACAGCCTGGTATAGTGCCCTTTAGAGAAGTGCTACGAAATACACGGAAAAGACAGCTCGAGTACTGTCTACTTTCAACCCGGTCTGGGAAGGCTTGACCATAGGGCAGATGGAACAATGGCCCAATAACCCCGTGTCCCTCAGTGACCCCAGAGGCACCGCACCGCTCTAGAACCTATGGCCCCTGGGCCATTTTTTTCTGTCGTTATAAAGGGATTTCGCAGTATATGTTGTCACTAAATCCGACTTGAGTTTTAACCCATTTCTGGACAGAGTTATCTTCATTTGAAGATTCTGTTGCACGTCTTCACCGCGATAGCGATTTTGCCGTTTGTTGATGTTTAGTCCAAGCCCCGAAGGTTCCAAGACTACCTTTCGCCATCCATATTCAGTCTGCGAAATGTGGTTTAGACTATATATATCCGCTTACAGATGCATCTTGTTCCTCTAAATTCATTAATCTTATTTAGTGAGCATATGGCAGAGTATTATCTCCACTTGCCTACAAGCTAAAGAGTTCCGCCCTCCGCGCACGCCAAGGGGCATTCGAGTTACAGTATGAAAACCTCTGATCTGTTCTGCCGACATTATGGTAGTACCAGCGCAAGAAGGACTCGGTAATATTCGTTGAGTAATCTATTGTCACAGTTATTGTCTATGCTTCACGCCCTCTTCAAATCCGAGTTCTGGGCACTTGGCGTTTGTCTGGGATAGAGAGACAGCATCTGGCTTCCTCAGGGAGGGCAACTTTGTCAACACTGCATAAAGCATGGACGAATCAGGTACCAACAAAACTTATTTATGACGATCTCTGGTTATGACGGACAATCCTAGGTGATTCAACCATACATTCAATGAAGATCGCCCATCACTATCGACGCTATGGATTCGGTTCGTGTATGGCCTTCGTACTCAAAACCTTCCGTGGGCTTACTCAAGCATGGAATCTGTAGTGCTCAATATCGTTCTTTATGGGGGTGATATGAAGACATTGTTAAGAGATTTATTGTACGGCCCCTCTGTAATGCGTTAATAGAGTTTCTTCACGCAGTCTGGTTGTTATGCATGGACTTGATGAAAACTTCAAAAGACAAACTGGCAACACATCAGACAAGGGAAGTGACTAAGTCACATATGACTTTGCAATTAACTGTCTCGCTAAAATCTCCGTAATTAGAACTCCCTCGACCTTGCCACTCTCGTAAAACAGCGCCTGTGTTAGCGTAAAATGTCGCATTCCACACGAAGAAGGTTTATTCCTCATAAATTTATTTCGTCCTGTGTTTTTCAATTCGCATATTAGGTCAGAGTATGCGTTTTGTTACCGCACGTCTCTATCGCTCGTTGTCTCTGTACTATCTCTCTGTCTGTCTGCCTGGCTCCTTCTCTGTCAACCTGCCCGTCAGTCAGTCAGTCAGTCAGTCAGTCAGTCAGTCAGTCAGTCAGTCAGAGATGCAGTCAATCAGTCAGTCAGTCAGTCAGTCAATCAGACAGATGGTCAGCCAGCCAGACAGACAGACAGACAGACAGCCAGCCAGCCAGACAGACAGACAGATAGCCAACCAGCCAGACTGCCAGACAGCCAGCCAGCCAGCCAGCTAGCCCTCTTTCAGTTTATCAGTCTTTCGTCATCAAGGCAGCCCGCAACATTCATTGAACTTGTTATAATGCTCGGAGCCTCATTCATATGCCTTTTTTCATGATGAGGTCATTGCATCACTGCTCTGTGGCATATTCCCGATCAAAGGGGCGTTTAACGCAACTATATTTCAAACAAACTGAACGATAGCCTGAATCAAAATCGCATATTCACTAGTGCCAATCATTCTCACCTCATTGACCTTGACCCCACGGTGCAGGAGTCATAAAACATTTTCTTTGTGTGCGCTAGAAGACAGGTGAATGTCAAGAATGTAAGACCGGTGCCTCTCCGCAAACACACAGAGACATAAACAGACACAGACAGTGGCCAAGAAATTTCTTTACCCGATAACCCTGACTTGACATTTATGCAATAAAAGTTTTGGAACTCTCCGTTTCATGAAAGTGGCCAGAGACAAACTCTGCGACAATGAAGGCAGTTTTCAAGACATGGATAAACGTTATGTGCTTTCACTGCACTCTTATGGCATTGTCTTGGCTTCCTTCTCACACTGAGAACCTTTTCCAGGGTGGTTCTGTCTCCATAATGGCAAATCGTATTTTATTTGGCTTTCCCTAGCTTCCCTTCGGGCCAAAATAAAGGTGAACTGCGCCTGGAACCGTCTAGTTTCTAAAAGTGCGAATGGTTTTGATACAATGACATCCCCTTAAAAAGTTTTAAATCTAATGGAGTTGAACTTCAGTTATTGAACGTATTGAATTTGCCGCTCTGTTTAAGGTGAGGTTTGGCTAAAAGGCTAAAGAGTTTTCTGTTCTTCATGAGCTATATAATGTTAAATGTGGACTGGGACTGATCTTTAGCAAGGGATCTTCTGTACTTTTCCCATTTACATCCCCACTCGCCACTACGCGGCTGGTTTTTAATAAAAGCCTTTCAAATGGCCATCTCGCTGCCAACAACAAAACGTGCGTTTGGCCCCCAGTGGAATTACGGCAGAGAATGCTAAACGGACGGTCCCTTTGAGATTCTAAGAAACGGAAGTGTGAGTCTCTAAGCAAGAAAAGATGGTGACAACTGATGCGGAAGAGCCAGAAAGAATGCCCTGATCGGCGAGTGGTGCTTGTTACGTACGCCTTTGCCTCATTTGGTAGCATACATACCACCTTGATTCTTGCCACATCTTCCTCTGTCACATGGCCGTTAATAAAAAAACTTCTACTAATAAATCTGGAACCGCAGTAGTGGCTACCGTCGTTGCAGAGCTTCCATTTCCGGTGTAATTCCAGAAATTCCAAACGCTCTAACATGTGAGCTCCGTCCGTTTCACTGCAAGAATCCATCTGGGGATCAAACATACATACTTGCAGTATAGCACCTATTCCCACATTGCATTCCGTCTTATCTTTTCATGTTTCCTCCTCCATTAGTACTTCTTCCCCTAACATTCCGATCGTTTCAAATGTCACTAGGTTCATTTCAAACGCACCCCTGAGGCTTCGGTCCTATTGTTATTAAGTTTGATTTACAAGGTTGGCATTTTTGATAAAAAAGCAAACCGTTACCAGTAAAAACCGATGAATTTGGATGCATAAAGTGTAAAGGCTTAACCAGAAGCCAGAAGAGCTCGACATACTAGGCGAAACACTCAACAGTGAGACTTATCAGTATGATAAATTACGAATTATTTCGGTTGACTTAGTTCTGAGGTTTAGTAACTGTGCCGCCAGTGTCAACGCCCAAACTTGTATGCAACATAATATATTTGGTCTGTGTGTAGGATGGAATATGGTTCGCGATATGCCGGTGTCTTCAAGGATCTAGGGGTATCCGTTAACTGTCGAAATGGTATTAAATGCGCTGTTTTTGGATTAAGTAATTTACTTGAGAAGGAACTTTAGACCTGATGCTGAATATATACAGCAGATCATTATTTTTTACGATAGGCTATGCATGCAATAAACCTGAATTTTTACAAATGTCCATGTAACCGGGTACTTGTTTGCTTCTATGTACCATTGTACATGAGGTAATTAAGAATTGAACTGAACTGATTGCTTTAAAAGAAAAAAAAAGTCATGACTTCAAGCCAGACTGTCATTGGCTGTCATTAGATATGCCGTGATTCACGTGTGATTTGAGCGATGCCCAGGCTCCGTTTGCGGCACAAACAGCCGGAACCAGTCTTTGCTCAGTGTAGGTGGATATTGACGTTTTACATTTAAAAACAGATGTTGTCTCCGAGGGAGGAGCAGTACAATATCCATTATCACGATTACGTGAATTGTTCCAAACAGACCCGGATTGGTCCACAGGATATTAATAGCGTTCAACAAAAGCCTTCAATTTGCATGTTTTTTTCCTCGGAATTGTTTGTGTATGTATCCGTGTTTAGGCGAACTTATGAAACGGAGGTTTGTCACGCCCATACAGGAAACCCGAGTAATCGAGCCTTCGGTGATAAGATCACTGCGAGCAACCAGAATGAACAGGCCGGTATTGAGGGAGGTATTGAATTACAGCGCTCTTGAGATCGATTATAGGATTCGAATCAATCATAATTGGTGTTTGGCACTCTGTGTCTCCGCATTATCCTGGGACTTTTATGTGGTGGACCACTGGGAGTAGTAAACATAAGGACAAGCTCAAGGTGAAGTGGAGTGGAATCCAAGTATAATCCTATGCGCAGTTCACTTCGATAACAGTAACGTTCGTAGTTAAAGTCTTATCTGTTGCAGATGAGTGGAATGATCCGTTCTTTAAAAAATCAACTCCAACAAAGTTCATTTGAGGTTTAAGCAAAATATAAATGTAAATAGCAGTGTGATTGCGTCATCAAATGTCGCTTCCAAAGTAAAAGATGCTCCAGCCAATGAAAGCCATTGTAGCATCCATATCAGGCATAGAAAACGGAAATAATGATTGTTGGAGCCGTGTTTTGTAATGCCAATGTGAGCGTACATGCATAGTAACCGAGAGGGGTCTGTTGTGCCCTCTAAGAATAGATAACAACACGCAAAGCACTCGGAACAGATACTGGACTTCCCATTTTTCCATTCGAATGAATGTATGACTGATATAAACTCGCAAGGCGTGAGCAGCTCAGATCCTGGGAGAAGCCATACAAACATCATTCCACACACGTGTATTATATTTTTGGCTTACATGCAGCTGACAGTGTCTTAAGCTCCTGATAGTTTCATTGATGCACGGGCAGGAGGGGAAGGGGATATCAGTGTTGCAAACAGCATGTGTCTGATGGAGCAGGGGAGGGCATTGTTGCCCAAATATCACACAGACTTATAGAGAAGTGCGCAAGAAGGATACTAGTCTAGATCTAGGTTAAAATATTTTTAAAAAACATACTTTTTAGCTGAGATTGTAAAGTCCTTATCAATTTCGCACCCGAAATATTCATAATTATGGAGAAGATTTTGAAGAGCAAAATTTGCCTATCACGACACTTTACACCAGACTAGACTATACCACATTGCTCATTCCATTCTGGATTTTCCCTTTTTAATGCACGTATAATGTGCCTATAAACTCTAAAAAAAAAGGAAGGTAGGAGATGATGCATTGTGCATATCCGATTCACGTTTGTGTTTGTGTTTGTGTTTTTGTGTGTGTGTGTGTGTGTGTGTGTGTGTGTGTGTGTGNGTGTGTGTGTGTGTGTGTGTGTGTGTGTGTATTAACTACATGTATTCGCTGACTCGATGAAAATATATGTTTTTGGTTTGTTTTTTTTTGTGGTGAAGCATCGTCCTATTTCATTCCAGAGCAAAACTTTACAGTTACGCCTCTGAGAAGAGAGAGAGAGAGAAAGAGAGAGAGAGAGAAAGAGAGAGAGAGAGAGAGAGAGAGAGAGAGAGAGAGAGAGAGGGATCAACTGGACGGGTAAATATGCGGTATTGTAGGCTTACCGTTAGGCCCGCATAAACACTGTGTAAATAGCTGATTAGGGGGGCGGTTATCTACCAGTTTCATTGTAAAGCCAGTGTCCCACTTAGGTCGCTCTTGACCCTCGCTGACAGCTTTCTAAACATAGGTAGTTTATCACCTGCCGGATATTCGGAAGTTGTCAACGGCGTGGCAAAGTCCTACTATTATTACTTCCTCCCTCCCCACCCTCCGCCACTTCCCTGCCCCACCTCCTTATCAAAACACTTTCCCTCGTGGACTCCCAACCCCCTCCCCCCCCCCAACCATGGAATTGAAGGGGTGGAGTAAGATTCGAGGCTTTTGAGATATTTTGAGATATGTGCGTGGGGGCGGGGAAGGGATCATCGAAAGGCCGTATCTACATGTAAACATTATCGATTGCTACTGATCTCATTCGTTTTATAAAGACTTCGAATCTTGAATCTATAACATAATAGAGAAAATAAGAAGTTCAGTCTTAGCCATTCTCGTCATATTAGTTCTGAATACCTTCGATGACAACCTTTGTACGATCGTAATAATGCCATCAATAAAATATCCATTCCTGTCACTTCAGACAGAACCCTTAACAACGTAACAGCGGAGAAACTATTATTTGAAGCTAACGGGCACAGCTCCATTTATATTTTAACTCCAAAACACAGTAGACCGAGGACTACTGCGTATGCTCAGTGTGCAAGGATGCCAACGTTGAAGCAGCTTTATTATTGAAAAGTCCAAGCAGATCTTTTGCGCACTGAAAGTCTGTAGAAAATTTCCCTGACGTTCTCCCGTTATCTTCTTTGTAAGAATTGTACATTGGAAATTGAATCATGCTCAAGTATATGGATCATTTAGTCAATAGCTTAATCAGTAGGAATGCAAACAATGGCGAAGATGCCGATCATGTTGACATTTTAAGGTCATATATTTTCAGCTTACTACTATTTCAAGTACCGGGGAGGAAAAGTAAATCTCTAAATTATGATACTATAATTATAATGATTGCTTGCCAACAATGTCTTCAGTAGTAACAGTTCAATCAAGCTGAACTTTGGCACTGAAGAAGCCATGCTACTGAGCATGTTCTAAGGAAAAGCCAAGATAATTACTGCATCTGAAAATATTCTTCATAATGTAAACCCTATCTCTTGTTTTGTTTCACAAACTTTAACCCGGATTCACCGAGAGCTCACTTTGTCACGAAATATAGAAGTGGAACTGCAGTGTCATTTTGACCACAAAACAAAGTAATTGTTCCAAGTTGGAGAGAAAATGAATTCCCACTTTTATCAGTGGCAAAAGAGAACATTCAATTTTTACCTCCTAATATACTTTCTTGCTTTTTTTCACTGTATAATATTAAGGTATCTTTTTTGAAATTTTTATTACTCAATACATTGCTTAAACCATAATTCATATTATGAAGGCAGATTTTCAAGATAATAATATAAATATAATCTAGGAGTTTCACCTTTCCTTAATACGCCAAAAGTGACGATTCTTTTCCACCGAGTCGCCAGCATAGGGCACGCCCCTGAAACTTTCTCAGTCATTACAATGTTTCATTGAGAGGGTGCGGTACTAACAGTATCCTATCATAAATAACACGCATTACTCTTAAGTAGGCATAGCGAATTGAAAACAGTGCCGTTGTGTTTACCTAGGGGTCATAGCAACTTTCCGCCGAGAGAGCCAGAAGTATAAAACTCGTGTAGGATAAACAACTAAAGACGTACACCTCCGGACTAGATCTAGTAGATCTAGATGCAATGTTATATTCCTTAACAGGTCTGACTCTTGTACCGTCGATCGACTGTGCAAACAAAACCTCGTAACAATATCTCATAGCAATAAGAGCCATACGTGTTGTGACCAATGGTATGAGTCAACAATAGACCATTACAACTGATTTGAATTTCTTCTCACCTCATAACCTCGTATGTTTCTTCTTTTGTATATTAGAGTTACAGTAGTTTTGCAAAGTTACCCTATTTCTCATGACTTTTATGTCTGAAGCTGGATCGAGGGGATTCTATGTCGCATTACCAACTTGGTTCTTAAATTGCACTTCAGTTTTCTGAAAGAGGAAATCCTGTAATTCCTTCATCCGCAGATCTGTGCTGCTGAGTCAAATTTCAAACCCGATCATTATCAGATCGATTTCTGAAGATTCGATCCAGAAAATTAGTTTACTTGTCCTTTTGAGTGGGGATCGACTTTATGGGTGCGCCGCTGCCGATTTCTTTATCCAAAGAAAGTGACACCTCTGTTCCGTTTGAGTCTTTTCACCCTGACTAGGTGGGTTTATTCAGCATTTGCGTAATTGTCAACAGGAGTTCCGAAACCTGGGACACCAGCCTAAACAGTATATAGGGGCACTAACATAAACATTATAATATATATAGGCACTTATTGTCGTCATTCAGAAAAGCGAGCGGGAACAGAGAGGGCTCATTCGTTTTACAACTCTCGCTCAACGTTCGGTATCTGATCATTCAGATCGTTGCTTAGACTTGTCTGTGGTGGTGTTTAATATTCTTCCATTTTTTTTCTTCCCGCACACACGACGTACGTCTGGATTAGACCAGAGTTCAATACCTTGAAGAGGAGTCATGTTTATGATTTTGCTTTATGTTTGATACGTAAGTAGACTGAAATGGAAAAAAAGTGAGGCTTTCCTTTTTAAGTTGTCTGTTGTATAGTTATGGGTTATTGTGCAAATGGTAGATTTTTAAAACTTTGCTTATATACCTGTATATCTTGTGTGACATGCTGGGGTGGATGAAATATTATTATTATTATTATTATTATTTCCTTGCTTATAATTTTCAGTGTTCATATTCAAAATTTCATCGCTGATATCTTTCAGTGTTCATATTATCTTGTTATTCATTATTTTCAATGTTGAAGTCTTATTATTTTCTTTGTTTATCATCTTCGTTGCTTCAGTTAATATTTTATTTTTATTTGCTATTTTCAGTGTCCATATTTTTATTTCCTTTGTTTATCATCTTTGGATTTCATATTATTATTCTCTGCCAATATTATTTTCAGGTTTTTTTTTATTATTTCTTTCTAGGTTTATAATTTTCATTATTTATATCATTATTTCTTTCGTTTATTGACTTCGGATTTCATATTATTATTTTTCTCTATTTATCGTTTTCAGTGTTCTTTATATTTTTGTCTGTTTTTATTATTTTGAGTTGCACAATATTATTAATTCGTTCACTGTCTTCAGAATTCATATTATTATATTGTAGACGATGATGATGATGCTGATTGTCATGCTGAATATGCTGACCATTGATTACTATTCTGGTGTCAGTGATAACGATGTGGATAAATAAATGGACAGGTTGGGCACCATACATTTTTCGGTCTGTCACTGAACATGAAGGGTGGGCTACTGAATACACACGACTGTGTTCATGGAATGTGGAATGTGCCTCCGAACATGATTTAATTAGTAATTCAGCCGACAGGGTCAGGTGGAGTTAATTACACGCGGAATACCAGGTTCCAACTAAAGTCCCAATGGACACTGAGCTTCCGAGGGTTTTCCACATTAAGCCAGCCTGCCCGCCCCTGAGCTTCTGTACTGGGCTATTGACATCTTGTGACAAGGGCAGACTCTGATGTGGGTGAAGAGCTAAGCCATTAGAGGGGTAAAGCATGTCAGTATAATATAGCCTAGAGTATGCAACACTGGGCTATTGAAATCTTCGTATAGAGGCAGAAATTGCTTTATTATAACACTTCAAGCTATGCAAGACTTGGGCCGTTGACATCTTTGAAACAGAAGCAGAAATGCATATAGTGTTGTAATAGAAAAGGTAGGCTGTCTAACGGGAAACGCATATTGGTAATATATGAGTAATACTGGGTCGTTGACATCTTTGAGAAAGAAGCAGAAATACAGACAGTGTTGTAATGAAAGAGATAGGCTGTCTAACGGGAAAGGCATATCGGTTCATACGATGGACTGTTAGCATCTATGTACGCGGTGCGAGCCAAAAGTTCTTCGGACTGTGCCTTTAATAGCTGGTAGACGTTTTCTAGATAGTAGATTACTCCTTGAACTTCTAGACAGTCTGTTTTAGAGGCAGCAAAATGATTCTGTAGTCGCTGGCTCCGGAAGTCTTTATGTTTTAGCCTGTCAAGCACCACCAGTGATTCCTCCTATATCTCTTCATTTATCTCCGTCTCCTTTCCCTTAGCTGAATTTTCATCCTTAGGCAGAGGAAAGAGTCGCATGGAGCTGTTTGCAGTTCACACGGTCAATATTAAATTTCACTATGAGGTCCTGAGGTGGTTGCGTAAAGAAGTAAAACGGAAGCGACCTGCAAAGAGGCACAATACTGACTGTGCACCATGACAACGCGCCAGCACACTCTGCTCTCAGAGTTATGAACTTTTGGGGCTCAGTCATCATGGCCGCCGCCCCCATCCTCCCTATTCCTGGACATTGCTCCTAGTGACTTTTCTCACTTCCCAAACAAGAAAATTCTGCAGAAAGAAATAAGATTTGAGATTGCATAAGAGATATAGGTCTCTTCGCAGATGATGTATGACATCCTGACACATAAAGACTTGCACTTTGCAGAGGTCCTTCTGTGCATGGCAACAATGCAGGAATCGTTGTACTGACTCCTAACTGGACTGCTTCGAAGATGATGGCGGAATGTAATATCTACGATTTATCTGCGAGCTTTTGCAGGAGCAGTCCGGGGACTTCCGCGTCGCACATCGTAGCAGAAGCAGAAGCTGCTGTAGAGCCTGACTGTGTGAGGGCTGATTATACCAGTTAATAATATGAGGCTTTGCGCATTGTTAAAAATTAACACTGCGTCGTGCACATTTTCAAAGAATCTCTACAGTAGAGTTTGTTAGACCAATGTCTCTCTCACTTTATTTTGCTTCACGACTACCAAATGATGGAAACCATGTAACCACCAATGGCGCGGTCCAACTTTTTGGTGAGGCTGGAGTAGTTGTACTTCCTAAGATGTCTTGGGAGGGCAGGGACCGATTATCATGCCCATTTCTTTATATTATGGTAGGCCTGTCAGCCATTATTTCTATTTGAAAATATGCACTTTTGTTCCCCTTACAGTTATCCTGAGGTTAGAGTAAGAGCAGCGAGAATGGTGGGGATTAGCCCCACTAGTCCTTAACAGCACAGCGTCACTCATGAAAACGAATCTTATGATCTTATATCGGTGATAGTGGAGCAGATTAGTAAGCCCAGTAGCTGGGCCGAAGAGGTGAAATATCACGGTATTCCTATCATGTTTCTAATGTGTTGAAGTATAATGTAGTATTTCAGATGTATCCCAAATCAGTAAGAACCGGAGAAAAGCAGCATCTCATACTATCTTTTTACTTGCGTGAGGAGACACAATTTGTCACACAATGATTAAGTCCTTATGTTTTTGAGCTCGCCCATGTGCTCTGATAAAATCAA
>JAWQUT010000308.1:85931-116262 GCA_033807755.1 Ellobium chinense | reverse complement strand
GTACATAATATGTACTTTTCTGAAGATAAATTGTAAGGCAAGCAATATCGAAGCGACCGTCTCGGGAAAAGATCATGAAAGAAGACCTGAAAACACTGAATACATGTTTTTTACAGTGTGGTGTGAATTCTTATCTTTGCCACGTTGATGTTCTTTCAGCCAGGATTCTAATGACATCCGGAATGATAAAGAAAACTAAAGAAGGAAAACAGGAATTAGATCTAGATCTATGCTGTGATGGCTTCTGAAGTATGATTTATGGTGACTGTCACGCTCCATTAGCGACCAAGTGCGTCACTGCGTGGCGTCGATCTTAGACAGCAAACCGGCTTATATCCGGTAAAGATTCATAGTAATTAGCAAAACAGGAAACTTCGCATTATTATGGTAGTTAAAGTAGGTTTCTCTGCGACAGCCACGCTTGGTGACACACCAGTGGTATGAAGGAAAGTTGTGATCTTAGTACCGCGGGCGGTATTGATTACAATCGGAAGTCCTTCTTTGACAATGTGGACTTACGGCTGTAATCAATACCGCCCAGCTTACTTAATTTACTTTACTTCCGTCCCTACCCTCTGGAGAGTTAAGCGAGGGGTAGGGGTGAATCTGACGTTCAGAGGCGAGCACTGAAGCTCTGACCATAGCTGAGGAGAATGCCAGATGTCCCCAATGTCTAGCTGACAACTTCAGTCCGCATGCCTCTGGGACATCCTTTTACTTTGGAAACTCTGGTACATCCTTTTACTTTGGAAACTCTGGGACATCCTTTTACTTTGGAAACTCTGCGACATCCTTTTACTTTGGAAACTCTGGGGCATCCTTTTACTTTGGAAACTCTGGGGCATCCTTTTACTTTGGAAACTCTGGGACATCCTTTTACTTTGGAAACTCTGGGACATCCTTTTACTTTGGAAACTCTGGGGCATCCTTTTACTATGGAAACTCTGGGACATCCTTTAACTTTGGAAACTCTGGGACATCCTTTAACTTTGGAAACTCTGGGACATCCTTTAACTTTCGAAACTCTGGGATATCCTTTTACTTTGGAAACTCTGAGACATCCTTCTACTTTGGAAACTCTGGGACATCCTTTAACTTTGAAGACTCTGGGACATACTTTAACTTTGGAAACTCTGGGATATGCTTTTACTTTGGAAACTCTGGGACATCCTCTTACTTTGGAAACTGACTTTCGGATGTGGTGAGATGTAGGCACAGTGGGCCGGTTGGCTAGTGGCCATACAAGCTAAAAACCGATACCACAGGAATCTTTGATGTTCTATGAAAAGGTGGCCTGATTTTGGTTCTCTACTTTACTGGTCACTTCTAGTTTCACCTGTCCTGGTGTTGTAGAGTAGACTGCCGTTCGCTGGCTTGGCATCTCCCTTCCTCTGTCATGGTTATGACTGTTGGGTTTTGGTTAGGGTCAGAATGTTACACTGGTAGATCAAGGTCGGGAGTCATGACTGAAGTGTGGACCAGCCCTTTAAGAGTGTCAGGAAGTCAAAAGGCAGAAAAACGTGTTAGACAGGGGTATCTTCCTCTGAAGATTCTTTTTTGACCCACTCTCCAAGTAGGAGAGTTTCCTAAGTATAGTATCTGACACTAGTAGGTCGGGGGGGGGGGGGGNNNNGGGGGGGGGGGATTGCTCAAAGGTAGAATAAATGTGCATCCTTGCACAACATTTCGTCTGTGTTGATGTATAAGCTCATATTCCACAAACTAGGTCAAATGCAAATTTTTGTAACATTTTATACAGGGTTTTATTCCTGTTGTGGTGATTGTGTCGGAATTCACATACAAGCTTACAAAAATTGAGGCTATAACAATGTAAGTCTCTTCAAGCTAATAAAACAAATTTGCATGCTGTTCCGTATATCTATAAATCTCATTTCTGTGAAATTCAACGTTATAATTTAACATACAAGATATCCGAGGCTACTGCCATTATCTGGCTTCGCCCTTCCTGTTTCTTTATAGAAAAAATTTGGAGAGGGTTCTATTTCCTAGTACAATATGGTTTTATTCTTAACACTGACTTTAATAATGTTCGCTGTCATTGTGAGTGAAAAGGGGAGAGGGGTACAAAGGGTATAGTGATTCTGAGAAGGATATACATACAATTATAAAGCACTGCTCGAGTTAGGAGAGGGCACAGCCACCGCCTCTCCTTCCCCTCTCCTTCTCCTCCCACATATCGCGAAACTTTGCTTCTGAACACTGTGACAGAACTAAATGTGCCAAGTATTGTTGTCAACATTCCTGATATGTGAGTTAACAAAGCTACGTCATTCATCTGTCTATGTCATTGTTAGCATATCTGTAACAAGACAAACCAGTGCAAGAGACAATAACAATCGAACTCACTGCTGAAATATGCACTCGGGACATAGAATTTATCATGGGAAAACACAATGCCTTGCTCTTTTATTAATCATTGCTGGGCTCGACGCAACAATACTTCACTTCGGCTTTACCAAGATCAATTTTAATGTTCATTGAGGCACGTTGCAGCACAGAAAAGTACAGAGAGAACCTTTATACAGCACGGAAACCCAGTCAACGTGTCCTGAGTGCCTAATGCACTTAACAATGCATGCTCACATCAACAATTTGCATAATCCGTCAGATCTGATGGCCGTTGGACAAGAAGTACTCACATAAAAATCTGGCATTCGATTACCAAACAAAAACAAACGTGCTTTGGAGACTACTCTGAGTCAAGGGTCTCAACTTCCATTACAAGAATCAGGTCAGGACACAATCATTGACGGAAATGGAATGCAAATTAGTTAGAGTTGTTCATGCAAAATTAAACAAATGGGGAAGATATAGTTAACATTCGTATTGCTTTAGTACCGGAATAATCCAGTTTGAAGAGGAGGGTTGGGCTATCCTAGGTGGCCTCAATTATCCGTCAGTCTCTATTGCGCACCAGTGTTAAGCTATCATTCTTCTCTGGTATTCACGATTCTGTGATGAATGGGGATTGAATTTCATAACTTCGGTGTTGAGGGCTAACGTCGAATTTTCATTTAAACGAGATCTGGAGAAAATCAAACCTCAGTCAACAGTCAACATATACATAACTATGAAGAGATCGTGTCCAAAAGTTTCTCCGCTCGGTTCGCGATATTGTCATTAGAACCGGTGTAAAATTCTGTTCTTAAAAAGGTGGAAATAAAATTTGTATGTGACCTAATTCATGAAAACTGATCTTATGCATTTGACAGGAGAGAGGGTTTGTTCGGAAGTGCTCTGAACTTTCACGAAACGTCTAGGCTATGCTGTACAGAAGTGGCACTGGCAGCCAGTCTTGTCTACCGCCTTCGATTCCATTCTTACCATAACCTGGCTTGTTCCGTCTTGTTAATATCCCTACAACAATATCTTGCAGTGTCAACCTCTGTCTTATCAGTCCCACGATGACAGTGACCGGTTCTGTCAGTTTGATTGTCTTTCATCAACAATTTTAAGGTATCCAATTACTCCATAGTATCGTGTCCGCTCTGTTCTCTATTACATCACTTAACTTTGTCCTTTAGTTCTCATCCTCAACATGTTGCATCTTCTAGATTTTTAAAAAAATCTCATTGGTTATTTAGACCCATTAAAAAGATGACAAGGTTATCCCATGACTTCGTTGAATGCAAAGAAGGCATGCGCCTGCATCAAAACGGGTTAGTGGTTGAGACATTCCAGGATAATATACTATCACAGCCCCGATACTTATGATTTATGAGAGGCGGACTAAAGACACATCGAGGGACTGCCTTAGCTCCCATACACGAGAGTACAACAAAACCTTACGACCTCGAACTTTGGCTTCTCCGATTCCCACACCTACTCATTGCCAAGCTGTGATCTGTTGGTCTTATATTTTTACATTAAAATTTTACTCACACATTCGAATTTCTGAGCCGCTTACCTAAAATTCGAGTTCTTGACTTTCTGCTGTATCCAGACAATTAGGCTTAGATCTACTTGCAGACTCGACTGGTGTCACTTATACTGACTTTTAGGTCCAACACAAAATTGTTTGATCCGTCAGGGCTACATGACAGTGCACATTACTTTCCAGCAGAAAGGAATGATCTGTCACACACTCTCTTTCTTCCCCCCCCTCTCCCTCTCTCTCTCTCACACACACACACGCACGCACGCACGCATGCATGCACGCACGCACGCACGCACGCACGCACGCACGCACGCACGCACACACACACACATACACACAAACCCTTAGAGAACAGTGATATTCTCTGTCAACGTCTCCATGATCTCTTTGTAATTCTAGCTCTCTTTCCTCTTATCCACAGCTAATCGAAGACTACTGCCTAGTCTGCATCATCCTCTACGACCTACAGAGTCGGAAGTTTCAGCGTCGGACGCCGTATCCAGATGAGGAGCTCGACGAAGTCTGTCTCGAGATCGAGAAGAGCCTGTTGGAGAAGAAGACACGCTTTCAGTCTCAAATAGCCAAGGAACGCATCAAGAAGAATGCACCATCTCTAGAGTACCTGCTGCCTGAGCAAGTGCGAAACAAGGATGAGACCAAAACCAAGACACTCGTGTATCTGTGGATCAATCAGATAAAGATAGAGTGAGTAAACTAGCGATCACTGTAGTCGTTGTTATATGAGAATTTGGGCGTTAACGATGGGATCTCTTATCATCTTAAGAATTACTTAAAGTCTGCATATTTAAAGGCTACTAAGGGTGCATTCGGCATCGATGCACTAATGTAATTCTTAAGATAGCAAGAGATCCCATCGTTAATGCACAGGCTTTCAGATGATACTGGTACCCTTACTGCTGGCAATAGCTGCAAAAGAAATACTCTATGAAGTTGGCAGGTGATCTAATCATAAGTATAGAAGCGTTAATCTATTTCCCTTTGCAGGCATAATCATCATCATCATCATTAACATACCAACAACAACATTAGTAACAACAGCGTCAGGTAAAAGTGAGCAATTATCTTTGCTAACGCGCTTCCATTCCAAAGAGCTTCAATCTGCATGCACTGACAGGTTCAGAATAAAGCAGAGAACGCTTCCTGGACACAACACATGTCACTTTTGGCAGCTCATTCCGTAGCCCATATCTACCTATTTTGTTTTTTAACAGGCTTAAAGAGTTTTGGACTCTAAATTACTGAAATCAAGCTGCAGAATTTAACAGTTCTCTGGCTCTGCCAGTCTGCCACCCAGTAACCTATAATTCCTTACCCCTACTCTGAAGAGAAGCCATAATGACCAAGACTTGTTACATGACAGCACTGCCACTGCTTATGCTCAAAGAAAATACCCAGCATTTAAATGTATTACCGTTGATGTATGACGATAACACTGTTTCATGAAAATGATACAAAGGAGTTATTCTCATTTATTCCAACACTGTCTTGCATACACGGTAAGGACTTTGTTAGAGTGCACAGAACTTTTTCTGCTGATTTGTTCTGTTTCAAGAAAAATGCATATCATTTTGCCGACGGTGTGACCCAGTGCTGCCCATTCTTTATAATCTGTCTCATGGAAATATTTAGTCAGGCTACAGTAATGTCAAGGCTCTAATAAAACTAATGCTCAGCTGTTGTCCAAGTGGACATGTTTACTTCAGCCTGTGTTCGCTTGACTCGGGCTTGTTTTGATCTTTCTCTGTTGCACTTGCAGGATTGAAGATTTGATTCTGGATCTAAAGGCTGAAGGCTTTACCCAGCTGGAGGAGGGCAGTGATATCTCAGCGGAAACAGACAATGTGTTTATGGTTGACCCACACTGCCCTGACCTGTTGGTGTTCCCGCCACACCTGGACATGTACTTCAAGGACACGAAATGGGTGAAAATGGGACAGCTTGTGCAGCAGGTTGGTCAAATATGGTGGAAATAGGAGCAAGACAATAGTAATTATATGCAGGCGGCACTGCACAAGACAAATTCCACAGCTAGGAGTAGTTTCAGTGAACCATAATTGTCATGGGCCTTCTCAGCATAAGCTGTGATGTTACGGCATCCTCGATGGTGATAAAAGACCTGGAATTGTCTGCTTAGTGTTTAATGTAGGAATGAGTGGATAGATGTGTACGTACCCTTGATTGTGTATGTGTGTGTGTTTGGGGTGAGGGGGTGAGAGGGAGAGGTGTATGGTTTGTGTTTGTGAATGTGTGTGGGTAGGCACTCATATGTGCGCTCACGCAAAAGCTGATCATTTATGTTTAAAATTTTCACTGCACTACTTTCTTCAGAAGCACAAAGCATCTAACAAAGATTCCCACCGAATATTTCAGTTATGTTATTTTATCTTACACAAACCTTTTTCAGGACAAATCCAGTTGTTTGGCTCCACATTCCGTCCAATATCTTCTCGGCCTAGATCAGGATGTGATCCATGTTAATGTGGGAACATGCATGACCACAGCTCACTTGGGCAGTCTGCTGAAAAAGAAGCAATCACCCCAGAGCCATATCTGGGGATTTGGCGTCGATGGGCCCGAAAAAGCCAAGAAAGCCATGAAGAATCTAGAATTCTTAGGCGTGAAAAGTATCCTTGTGCTGATCAACCATAACACTATTTTTCCTCCTTGCCATTTTGGCCATGTCATATGCTCCTCTATTTCCATTCATTTCTCACGCCCCTTTGTCTCGTCAGTATCCTCTTCCTATTTCTTTCAAGCAGAAAAAAATGTTCGGCAATTGATTTGAAGTGATAAGCCAACAGACTATGTGCGTGTTCGCAGAACAAGTTCGCATTCATTTACATCAGTAACAGAGAATCAAGTTGACATGCCCAAACGGCGAGAACAAACACAACTGCTTATCTCGAAGTATTTGCTGGTCCTTTTTATAGTCCACAAACATGAAACCTAGAACACTGTGAACGGGCAAGATATAATATTCTCCACTACATTTTTTAATGCGTAGCAGTTCATTGTCTATTGGAACACTCTTGGTTCAAGACAAACCTATCGTGTTTCTTTCTTACTCTAAATTTGACTAAATGTGAGTGCATGCATGCTGCAGAAGAGTGGCATAGTTGGTCATTTTGTTATCGTCTCAGATTGCTATACCTTACAAACGTCATGTATGGTAAACGTACGCTAAGGATTTTATGAAATCGTGAAATCATGTTATCCTTGTTAGATCAGCTTACATCGCGGGTACAGAAATTTCGGTCTTACCTCACAATTTGACCTGGCAACAGGATAATATAGATACAGAGACGTCTTTCATCAGAGATTCTTAAGCTTCTTAACCTCACGTTACAAGATACCAAAATTTTGACGGATGATTTCCTGAGCGTGGACCCCGAGGAGTCTCGGTTCAAGTCGGTTCGAGTCATCATGATCACCGCCAATTGCAGCAAATCAGCCATCACCAGTCCGGTGCAGTTCATTGTGAGCGAGGGAGAAGGTGAGAACCTTTTGGACAGACAGGCGGACAGACAGACAGACAGATAGGCAGGCAGACAGACAGACAGACAGACAGACAGACAGACAGACAGACAGATAGGCAGGAGGACGAGGAGGCAGACAGATAGACAGACAGACAGACAGAAACATAGACAGACAGAGAGACAGACAGAGCGACAGACAGGCAAACAATCAGACAGAGAGACAGACAGACAGACCGATAGAAAGATGCCTAATGAGATAGAGGGACGAATGGACGGATGGCTGGCTGGCTGGCTGGCTGGCTCTGGCTGGCTGGCTGGCTCTGGCTGGCTGGCTGGCTCTGGCTGGCTGCATGGATGGATGGATGGATGGATGGAATATCATGAGACCCTCAGCCTTTTGTTTCTACTAATTCTTTTTTTATTCTCTTCAGACATGCGATTTCTCCGGGACCTGTCCAAACCAGAGACGGACGTTGGCACTGTTACAAATCTCATGTTTGAGCATGAGAAGATCCTTAAGCATGCGCTTAAATGTAAGTACTTCCTTGTGGTCAGTGTAAATACAGTGCTCAGAATCCTTCTTATCCATCTTGTTAGTTTTGTTCAGTTGAAGTACTGTTTTCTTCGTGTATCGGTTTTCTTCGTGTATCGGTTTTCTTCGTGTATCGGTTGTTCTTTTCTTTTGTCGGCCAGAATGACACTGTCGTAAGTCATTTAATGACTTTAAGGACTTACGAAAGTGTTACTGTCAGGCGGTGACTTGTCAGAATATAATTTCCACAATATGCAGTTCTGTTTAGGTCCCCTCCAGGGTAGCATTACCAGTTGAAACATTTCATCAGTTATTCCCCCTGAAACCTACCATTATTTCCCCGTTCTTATAACCCTGTTAATTCTGCCGCCGATGGTTTGGTTAACTCCTGCACTACGCCATATTTTTAAATGCTGCTGTCACAAATTAGGAAATTTGCTACTTCCACTATATCTATACTAAGAACCGTTTGTAACAAAGTGCGATAACGTACATGTACATTATATGTAATTTAGGTGTTAATGCCATACTATTTATTAAGATTCGATTAAGTTCACACTAAGACTTTTGCCTTCCCTGCCCTCACTCCTACCCTACCAACTCACCTCCACCACCATAGTTTCGGCTATCAATTGTCACCATCGTCATATGCAATCGCAGCAATGCTATTGAATTACGACCGCCATATTCGGAAAAAGTCGCTTATAAAGAGTCACGAAGAAAATGCGCATGGTGAAGAGTCACTTCTTTCTTAAATAAATTCAGTTTATGATTATAGTGAAGGTTAGGCTTAGCGCTAAGATTTTCGTCAGATTCGAATCTTACAAGCACAGATTTGATCCATTTTACACAGGTGACTTTTCTTCTAGTGACTTCTTTTCTTCCAGCGACCAATTTTTTTTTTTTTATCAAGAAACAGTCGGATAACCCTGTTAATTCTGCCGCCGATGGTTTGGTTAACTCCTGCACTACGCCATATTTTTTAAATGCTGCTGTCACAAATTAGGAAATTTGCTACTTCCGCTACATCTAAGAACCATTTGTAACAAAGTGCGATAACGTACATGTACATTATATGTAACTTAGGTATTAATGCCATACTATTTATCAAGATTCGATTAAGTTAACACTTTTGCCTTCCCTGCCCTCACTCCTACCCTACCAACTCACCTCCACCACCAAAAATACGCATCCCCTTGCCGACCTTTGAGCCTTTTGTCCCTAAATGTGCGACAGCCTTTAGGAGAGCTGTCTTTTATCGCATTATCAACTTTTATTCACAACGATGCAGTGCTAGAAAAGTGTCACTTCTAGTTCGGATCTCTTACGATCGTTATGGCAAAGGTAGGCATGCGCATATGGCATTTCCTATAGGATGTTACGATCATATTGCACGTCACAAACTATACAGTTGTGAACCTCGTATCTAGAGCAAGTTCGTAACTTGCATGATGATTGTAACACCAGAAAATGTCAAATTTCTTATGCGCCTGCCTAGTTTGCCATAACGGTCCGTATATATAATCTTTGCGCTTTGCACTAACTATTAACGGTGAACACTATTAATGTTTTTTTGGGGGGAAGGGGGGGGGCTGGTGTTCTCGTACTAATCACACTGTTTAAATTAATGCCAGGATTATTTATAGATAGGTCCACTGAACCTGAAAATGAAAGCTCTGCATTATTTGCTTGCAGTTCCACGCGTCCAGGCCATTGTGTACTCCACCCGCTCCCGCCATGAGGCCGAGAATGAGTCAGTGGTGACACGGGTGTTGGAGTTCATCAACGCCACAAGCAATACCAGGAAGGTCCCGTTCAAGGTGAGGCTGTTCATTGCCAGCCCTTGTGATACTGTGATAGAATGTCTACTACCGTCCGCTCACGTCGCTTGAGTGCGGCAGTAGAATGTATACGCATCCCGTTGCCGACCTTTGAGCGCGGCGGTATGATTTTGCACCCCAGTATCACCTGACCGGCTAACAGTGTGCAACGGTCAGACACATGGAACCTTGAATTTTATTTAACTATACTTGACAAGAAACAAGCAGAAATATTAACTAAATTTAGGACATCGAATCATAAATTCCCATTCGAGATAGATAGATATAATAAAACACCATATGAACAGAGGATTTGCAGTTTTTGTCTAAACTCACTAGGAGATGAATTTCATTATTTACTAGAATGCCCGCATTTTACCTCAGAAAGAAAGAAATATATAGACGAGAAATATTTTATTAGACCTAATATGTTAAAGTATAAGAGACTGATGCAATCAGAAAATGTCCTGGAACTAAATAGATTATGTTTGTTTTTGGATATCGTCATGAAATGTTTTGTTTAGTCCTATTTTTGGATACTCTTCTAGATCTAGATCTTAGCGCTATTTGTTGATTAAGTTATGAAGTTGTGTGCTCATTTTCAGTGTAACCCGGTTAGCTTTTGTGCCATTTACGTTTAGACTTGTCATTAATCATCGAGTGTGTGTCCTCTTGTTTAATGCTTTTTTGTACTATAAATGTACCATAAGCTGTTCAATAAACTTGTTAAACTTGTTAGACTTGTTAGCCCGTAACTGTAACCACGCAGGCAGCTGGAGACTAGACCCGAGCAGCCTCGCGCCACGAGAGTTAATGTGGCATTGGGGCCTATGGTCTTCCGCCTCTATACTTTATCACCAATGTGACATTAGCCTCAGTTGGAGACGGTCACTTCATCCTCTATATTTGTAGCGAGTGACCGTCTGCACCCATAGAGAGGTGGATAGCGCTTATGTACCTATGCCATATCACTACAGGTTTGTAACACCTATTAGAGGGGCAAATCGCTCATTGTGTACAAGCCAATTAATCCGCCAATATATAAGATCCCCCTTTTTTGGGGCCCTGCCAGCCAGTGTCAGGGTGCAGAAATAATTATGTAAAATGACCTGCGATCTAAATAAAGTATCCAATTTCAAAGTTTCAGGTACAATTTGAGCATTTTAGATAAAAAATAAAGTGTGTAGACTAGGTCTATGTATTTGCACGCAGTCAAAACCAGCCAAATGAAAAATTGGGAACCAAATCAGAATTCGAGGTGACCTTGTTCGAAAGACATTTGTGAAAAATTTTGGGGGTTGACCCCCCTTTTTCTTCCCGTTAAAAGATCGGGCAAAAGAAGTACTTTAACCTCCATGGAGGAAATTTCCCGAAATCACAGCGGTATATGTAGAAAAACACAAAATGTTAATAGGGCCAAAAGAAGAAAACGCAATAGTGCCAAAGACCTTTCAACAACGATTTGTGGAAGGGAGAGAATGGGCTGATGTGTGTATGATTGCGTTTATGAGAGTTATCGGAGAAAAAAAATATTCATAGGTGAAAATGAAATGTTTTGAATACACCCGATAACTTTTAAAATGTCCTTTTCGTTAAAATGCATTGATACAACACATCTGAAGAAAAATGAAATTTCAAAGATAGCAAAAAAATGTCGACAATAAACTGTTTACTTATCTCCCAAGATGTCTGGACAGTGAGATATGGTTTATATCCATCAGAAACTTGCGGTGTCTCAGTGGTTTTGTTCTCGTTGGCTTGCTGCGACAGTACAGCTAATCGAGTATCTGCATTGGATTATAATGTACTGATTTTGTCGGCATTACCCACAGAACATCTTTAAAAGTCACACTGACCATGATAGGCAGATAACTCCCACCAAAGCCAGATTGAACCTGCTTCAAGCATTACATCCTTTTTACCTCTTTCAGGTGACGCCTCCCGTGCTGCCTTTTACCGGGGACGAGATCGACGGTGGCGAAGGCGGGGTGGATGGTCGCTTCATCCGTTTCTTGCCCTCAGACAAATCTAATGGCTGCTTTGTAGCCGTCATTTCCAGAGAGGTAAAAGTAAAACGATTTTTATGGTCCCTTTCAGATTTATTAGAAATGGGATAAAGTAGTTGCCTTTTAGCAGGCGGTCTTGTGAATAGTAGGTCGGACTGCTCTGCTTTGTTTGTGATTATACATCAAACTGATCCTTAATCTGGAAAGTTCATGAAAATAAATTCAGATTATGATAGTTTCTGTTTGCATTGTCATCAGCGGTAAATGGGTAAAGTCAGATTTTTATTGAAAAAAAAAACAACGCACGGCTAAATCAGCATTAATAGACTGGCAGACCGACCGATCAACGCACCGACTGACTGACTGACTGACTGACGGATCGACCAACCGACAGACCGTCCAACCGACCGACTGATTGACCGACCGACCGGATGTAACTCCTTGTCTTTGTTTTCCTTATCCTCAGCCGGATGACCCCAAAGATGTGGCTAGGAGTGCCATAGCCAGGGCCAAGTCCAAAGGTTTGTTGGGCAAAGCCAAATCCACGCCGACGTCTTTCGACACCGAAGAGTCAGACACGAAAGATTCCAACACACTAGTGAACGGGCACCAGCCGAGGCACGGCAGGGGTGGCCGGAAGTTGAAAGGCACCGTCTCTGCGCCGGAAGTCAAGTCTGGATTGCGATCCAGACTGTCCGGTCACAAATCGCCAGCAGCCGTGGGTGCCCGGCTGTATCAAGCGGGTTTGCTCTCAAAGATGGAGCAGGCCCGAAACAAGCCCCAGCCAGAACATCTCAGAGTCGTCAAACATCCCGCCCCTTTCAGGTGATTGGAAGCAGTATTGTTGATTTTGATTTGCTGTTCTTCCCCCCTCCTCCCCCCAACCCTTCATTTTTTTTTGGTTCACTTTCCATCGCCTTTGACTGTGGCTTTCACTTTCACCATCCGCCATCCTCTATACCCTTAGGGTTTTTGGCATTTCGTCTGTATATATTTCTATTCTGAAGTGCGTGTGCATTAGAAGTGATTTTCGTAGATCTGGGTCTTTTTGGTGTGGATGACAGAGACTGACTTACACTATTTGACGTTGAATATCATCCTGACATATGGTTACCAAATTTACCAAAGCCCATGGTGGTGGGACATTTATTAGATATATGAACAAACAGAAGCTGAAGCCAAATTCATGACTATGTCGGGATGAATTCAACAGTCATATGAAATCTGGAAATTGTAGACCCATCGGTGCTGTCTTTTGACGAAAAGGAATAATTTACAAATTTTTGCAAGCCAATCCATAATAAATGCGACCCTCTTCACGGACAGCACCGATATCACTTTGTGTTGGGCGTGCCTTTTCACTTTTTAACCCCTTCGACCCCTTCGTTACGTCATGTTTTATAACTTATGGCAGTCTCCAGGCACTGTCATTTCTAGTGATAATCCCTAATCTTAAACCAGTCGATCGATTGGAGAGTTTTGGGATTTGTCGCTGATGGAAAGGACGTTTAGGCATTTCATCGGCGGCGAAGGGATTAATTTTTCACATTTATTGCTCACATGTCCTCAAGATCCCCTTTCACAAGACGGTTCAGACTGACGTGATTAATGTTATCTTTATCTATCAAGTTAATGAATGCAAACTTCAGTATATCAAGACTGTACAAATCACAGCCTGAGAACTAGCATGACAGATATTACTTAACAGTCGTATTAAAAATAAAGGGAGAACCCCGGATTTCTCAGTTGGAAAATATACACCAAGTGAGATCGATTAAACCGAGGCTACAGGACATCCTTCGATTTGATATTTCCTCCAAGGTAGGGTTGCTCTCTTCAAAGGTGCGGAGGGATACTGAAGAAGTTTTGATAAGCATTCGGCACCTTCATACATATAGCTGCGAGACACCCCGTTTAATATCAGGAGAAGTTTGTAATTTTTTACAAGAATTTCTGAGCCCTTGGAGTCCTAGCAGTCCTTAAGAATGGTCCCCGTATTGTGCCTAACTGTAGCAATCCTTTCTGTATAGTATACAAGACTAGATGCTTTTCGGAAAGGGGGGAGGGGGGGGGGTTCAGCTTGTCCAAAACCTTCCTATAATAGTGTTGATGGGCGTGATTTGTGTGATGTGTTCACATGACATGTATAGATGTCTATGCTTATGTCACATGTACTTAACTCACGTGTATATTTTTAGCAGTCATGCTGACTGGCTTGAAAATGCTCATGCAGTTTCATTTTTGCTTTACCTGATTCATGTACACAGCAAAACTGTATAAACAGTAGTGGTTATTATTTTCACACACTATGTAAATGTCATTAACTATTTTCTCAATGCAGTTTTTAATGTGCATAATTTCTGTAATTAAATTTCTGTACAGTTTCCAGATATTCATTACTATGAATACATAGCCTTTTAACTTTGATTTAGATGTCTAATGGATCAAAAGTATTCATGGTTTACTTATCTCTAATTTCATGATGAATTCTTTGGATACTTTTCTGAACTACATTCCAGCTCATATAGCATGTTTTTATTTTCATTGTTTTGACTCTTTAAGATTTAAATCAAATTAAAAGTGCCTGAAATTTTAACTTTTGAGAGATAAGAACTCAGTTCTATCCTTAAGTACAGACAACTTTACTTCCTTGTGACTTGAATAATCAGAACCCTGTCCATAAATTTGTAAGCTGTCTGGGGAAATTTTTGGCGAAAAAATTTCAGTTCATGAAAGTGGAAATTCAATTTCTTTCGGTGCCATATACTGCTACCATTTTCTAGTTATGTAAATATACCTAAGTTAAGTTAAAAATATATTGTTTTAATGTTATACAGTTTAAAATTCTGCCAAACTACGCAATCTTTATGATTTTGTGATCATTTTATTTATTCAACTCAGCATAGCATATTATTTTGAAGTACCTCCTTACGTAATCATGTCACTTAGTTCATCCGTTCAATGAAGCATTAAATTTGTTGAAAAAGCCCCTATCCACTGCAATAGCATCTCAGGTTTAGATAACGTCTGCCTCACATTCCCTTACGCCTCCCCACAATTCCAAATCCAATTCCCCTATCAACTCTAATGTTTTAATTTATGTTTCCCGTGCCTTTCTAACGCCCCACATCTTCAGCTTTTTAAACCTAACTTCATTAAACAATCTGTGTATGTCTGCCGTTTGAACGACATAAAGGACGTAGATAAATAACGAATACGTAAGGAATAGTTTCATAACTATTCGAGAAGCGCAAATAAATAAAAGCTCATGCAAATTATCTTTCATCTGAGAACGATTGCCAAAATGTTAGACCTCCTTCTTTTTTCTTCTTGTTGTTGGTGTCTTCTTCAGATCGAAGAATATGATTTGTCTATGTATCATCCCTCCTTCTTATGCGTTCTGGACTCCTTCATCACCGTAATCTCTGTTTCTATTTTGATGCAGTAGTAAAGATGTGTTATGCGAATACAGGTTCTTGTTGTCTGATAAACAGCTAGTGCCTGCACACTGAGCATTTATATCAAAGAATACTGTACGCTTCCGGAGATTTGAGTTTCCCTCTTCTGACGTCACTGTGATTGGCATATGGCCACGTCATCACAGTGGTGGCCATCGTCCATTTTTGCTACTTTGTGCCAGTGACGCCAAAACCTCGTGATCTCATCTAGTATCTGAAATTCTAGACAAAGTTATAGTCTACCAAAACATGCTGTTGATTTAATTTGTCGAAAATCAGCCCCTTCCCCCCTCCCTCCCCCACAAAAAAAAACAACAATGGAAAGTTCCAATGTCGAAAAACTGTCGCTAAAGAATCATTTTGTTCCTCAAAATTCTAAGTTATTGGCGGAGCTTGATCTAGCTAGGTGTTTACCGATTTCAGCTACCAACAACCTATGCCGGTAAAACTAATCTTTACGACTGTTTTATGTTTCTATTTGAATAAGCAAACTGCTCTTTGGCTTATTTAATGTCCCTGCAATTTTGATTTTTTTTAATGGTGACTTTTAATATTTGATATGTTTTTCAATTTATTCATCTATAATTCATGTGAACTTTGCTTTTTAAACCATGAAGGTGATTCTGTGACATAACTCGCAGAGAGTGCCAGTACAAATGAGGTAATAAAATTATTCTATTTCAGTCTAAGCCTGTGTAAGTATTCTATCCTCATCTACGTTCTCACGTTACATGTATGTCATTTCATTACATGTCGAATTTAACTTGCATTTGTTTTCTTTTACCCATAGCGAGACCAACATAAATAACTGAACTGCGCAATGCAAGGGTGAGGTAAATTTAAAATGTTCACGGCAGAATGTTTTAAAATTTTCACGAATTAATTTGTTTCATTGTTTTATCATTTTGATTCGCTTTCGTTGCATCACGGTGATGTCTTCACACACAACATTGGAAGATTTTATTCACTTACCCTTGGCGATTTTGATTTGTTCATTGGTTATCGTCCGTATTGTCGTAAATCTACAAGATTGTATTCCATGTTAGGGAAGTTTGAAGAAACACGGGATCATCTGCTGCCTTTTTATGGGGCATGAAGAGAAAAGGAGATGTAATTTCTCATATTGCTGTTTGCATACTCAAATTCGTGAACTCGCGCATGGTTTCAGATAATGTCATCTAAACGGGCCGGACATTCTGAACAAATTTATACCTACGTTTGACCTAATTTTCTCGCCCCGATGGAAAATTGTCGTAATTCGTAAATATCAACCAAGTTACCACGTTACTCCATCATTACTCGAGTACCTTTTTACAAATCATTGACTTGCAACCAAATTTGAAAAGCGTTATCTCACTTTTTGTGTGGAGTAGAGCGCCCATCTCTTCGCCGGAAGTATGTCTGGGTCACACCTATTAGTCATGAAAAGCTAATTTTTGCCCAGGTTTTAGTTACAACAGTCTTCCAAAAGGGCGACAGTTTGTGAAATGCAACTTTATACGTCACTATGAACAGTATGATTACTGCACAGTCTTCACTGGGACAATAATTTTAAATGGATCACTAAGGTGTCAATTCAATAAATTAATTAGTTAGTTAGTTACTTAGTGTGTGTGTGTGTGTGTGTGTGTGTGTGTGTGTGTGTGTGTGTGTGGGTGTGTGTGTGTTATAACATCGTAAGTTGTCACTGCAACGCTGCAGTAGAGCTGCATTGCGATAGTGCTACTACAGTGTGGTTGCGTAACGTCCATTGTCTGTTTTACAAACGGATACCCTCTGGTAAATCGCATTTTTTTGCTGAGAGAATGTGCTGCTACAAATGACCTACACTGTGTTCAAAACAGCGAGAGAAAGTTCCTTAACAACAGCCATATCACTCTTAACAATGATGACAAAGCAATAATTTGTAAAACACTGAAACAAACTTAATAGTTTTAGAATCAAACCTGTTTGTCACTAGAATCTGTTTTTGGAGTCCATTATAGAAGTGTTTTGAAGTGGTCTCTTGGTCAACTCCTCCACCCTTCCCTTCCTCTCACGTGTTTGACCCCGATTTCTTTGCTTTTATCCTGACCTAACCATCCTGAAGTTTGGCTGACTGTCCACCAAGACGTTCTTATCTTCATACTTCGTCACATAAGCTTGAATCATAGGTTAGAAAGATGTGTCTTACCGGTGAAACTCATATAAACGACCATGAAGCTTAGACACCCGTCTTGACACAAATAATTTCGAGTATAATATGTATCAGGAAAAGGAGAGAGAAAAAGAGAGAAAAAAAATATCTGGATAGACTTCGCCCTATTCCATCTAAGTGCACCCATATCATTTCTTCAGCCTTCCTCTATTAGTGATTTAAATGATTTTATAGGCTTAAGAAGAAAAAGAGTGTCATTTATCCAGATCCTCAAAGCCCACACCCATTTAACAATTTAACACTCGCAATGAACTTCATTCATGAAGGAGAGAAAGAGGGGCAACAAGAACTAATGGGAAGGGGGATAATCAAGTTAATGTTTTTACACTTACTTTGATTGTCACATGGTATATGAGGTTACAGACCTGTAATAGGATTGGACCCTTTTTTCCTCTATGGGCTATATTAACATTTTGAGCTGCCCTCTGAACCCAAAGTTTTAGCTTTCACCCAGACCCATACCAGATTGAAGCCCATTATGTGGCCCAAATTTTAAGACTTACCCAACCCTAGCAAGCCCATTGAAATTTTGAGCTTGGTTGCTATTTGTAAACAGACCCTACATTTTTCACTGGTCAATGCCAAACCCCTCCTCTTCCGCCTGAGCACACCCTTGACCTGGCAGTTCCAGCCCAGGGCTAAATAGTGCCTGGTAAAATAAAGTAAAATGGACACAGATTCCCATGATATCAAAATTTCCCCCCTGGAGCCCTTATTACTGGAAGCAGGGCATGCCAAAAGAGGGAAAAGGGGAGATGAAATATACCCCCTAAGTTGTAGGATCACAAAGTAAAAGTACAGTTACAGGCCTGTAACCATGAGTCTTTGCTTTCGATCACTGAAAGAAAGAAGGAAAGAAGGAAAGAAAGAAAAAAAGATAGAAAAAGAAAGAAAGAAAGAAAGAAAGAAAGAAAGAAAGAAAGAAAGAAAGAAAGGGGAAAAAAGGCTGCACAGAAGGCAGTTATGATTAACTGTTGGTAGTGATGGTAAACTGAAGAAGGTGCTATGATGCTGATGCTGTTCTTATTGACTGTGTTGGTGATAAAGAAACAACTTAGAAACCGATGAGGATTGTGTTGATGATTACTTCTCATCCCCTGGAACAGGTAAGAAAGAGGTAAGCGCGAGTGAACGAACAGTAGACATTCTTTATTTGGTGTGATTTGTTTCTTTTTTTCACACTGAAATACCTGTTATGAAGTAGAGTGTAAACATAGATGTTCATTTCTTACGGTATGATATGCATTTCTTAAAAATGTACTACGAATTTCTTTAAGATATGCTTAAATTTCTTAAAGATATGCTATACATTTCTTGAAAATATGCTATAAATTTCTTAAAGATATGCTTACATTTTTTTAAAGATATGCTATAAATTTCTTAAAGATATGCTTAAATTTTTTGAAGATATGCTATAAATTTCTTAAAGATACGCTATAAATTTCTTTAAGTTCTACAATGCACGCATTTCAGGTGGGATTCCATACAATACAAGTCATTCTTTACTAAGGCTGCTTAACCAGCAGGTCAGGGTGATGGGTAAATGATAAAATACTTAATGTTGTTATCAAGCAGTGCTCATCTGTTACAAACAACCTTAAATGTAAAGTTAGTTTGATCATAGATTTATCGTTAAGAAGGTTACATTTTATTATAGTAGTAATGTACTTCGTTGTCCTATTCCTCCCATTGCAGTCTGTTCGGCTGCAGCTGTATCTTCACTTTCATCTTTCTCTGTGTCTTCCTTTTTTTTTAAGAAAAATATTTCTGTCATTGCAACCACCACCACTAGCGCAATTACTGTATCACTAATAGCTACACCATCATCATCATCATCATCATCACCATCATCACAAACACTGTTACTTTATAAAGCGTTATCCAGCACTGAACATAAATAAAATACATAATATAACTATAAGAATTTAACAATTTGATACATAATTATATTTTAGGACTTGTGTCTTTCGTCAGATTGTCTTGTTTAGATCTATAAAACTAAGTCATTGTGTTGTATCAGTGTTTTATACCTCTAGTACAACTACTGTTTACATCCACTACTACAGCTACTCATTTACTCAGGGCTGTAACTACATCGTCAGCCCTGCATCCTGTAAAACCATCGTTTGCAGGCCTATACTTTCATGTATCAACTCAAAACCATATTGCTGCTTCTTCCTTTGGGGGCCCCTGACACTCGGGAGGTCCCAGCATTAACTGCATATCTATATTACTAGGTTCTGCTAGTCCAACGCTGACATTACCACCACTGTGATTGTGAATACCAAAACTAACACACATTTACCAACACATCGACATTAACACTGCTACTTTTACCATTGCTAGCTATACAACCACCATCTTGAGTACCACTACTACTATTATTGCTATAATCATGTTACCACAATCATAAAAAGAACAACAACTACTAACTACTACTTCTTCCAATAGTACTACAGCTGCTGTTGTTGCTGCTGCCACTACTTGTGTTAGTACCACTACTACTCTTGCTACAGTTTTTACTACTCTCACTCTTTCATTTCATCCTCCTCCACCATCACCATTAACATTACTCTTAGCACTTCATGTGCGTCTCAGACTATTACTATCCATACTCTTCGTGCTACTTCTGTAACTATTACTACCACTTCAACACCAGGTGTCACCTCTACCCCTGTTATTTCTAGCACCACCACTACTACATCCGAAGACTACAATTACTACTATTAACCACTACTACGAGACTGGCACCTGTACTATAACAAAATTTGTTACATTGGTAGAATCTAAAAAAAAAAAAAAATTGACCAGCTTTAACACCCTTTTCCAACTCCGTTTCAACAGAGGCTGACTTTGTGCAAGAAAGTGTCGATAATCTTCAAACCCTTATACACGACGGAGACATCGCATTTTGGATGAAACGACCCAGATCTTTCAAAAGAGTAAAGATTCCAGACTTTATTGTTTCGCAGTCTTTGCAAAGTGACTATCTCGTAAGGAAAGTTTTACTCTCTAGTAAGGGGCCGTAAAAATGGACCTTCCAGAAAAAAAAAAAAAATCAGGGTCGAAAATCTGAGAAGCAAAGTTATGGAATATTCTCTCAGCCGACCACTTGGTGATTTTACTTTGATGGGATTATAAAATAAAAGGGCCCTCTAAGACAAGGATCACAGCACTTTTAATGCACTGGCGACAGCGAGCTGGCGGTTCGTTTCCATGCGCATGATGGGCCTGATTTTACAGTGGTTTTTTTTTAAACACTTTAAAATGCTGCACTAAAAGATCGAACTGGAACATAAGTTTTCCAATAGTTTTAACAAAGTTTCACAATTGTCTAGGAGAAAACTTTGAGGTTTGATGAAAGCATGGATATATGGTGCTGTGGCCCAACACAAGATCTGAAACTGGAATTATGAACGTATGGACTATAAAGCTAATGTAACCTGTAAAAGCACCGAGGATTGGCCTAAAATCGCAATTTCTGCAGAAGTGTCCAATTTTCCGAAACCCATTTTCTTATGCAGATCTTCATCAGCAGTCGCTGCGGGGACATAAGCTAAGAAGAGAGGGCAATGGCGGTTTTGGTTTAGAAGTAGGGCGGCTTTAACGGTGGAAAAGCTCAAGCATTCCACTGAAGAAAAGGATTGGGAAAGGGGGTCAGCAGTTTGCGAGAGGAGAAGGGAAGAAATACATGAAGACCTTGGTGATCCTGCTATGCAGGTTCAGAAATCACATCCTGAAACTAAGCAAATTAAAGGTAGAGGTTCTAGTCTACAGAGTTCCAGCGCTGTTTCCTAACACAGCTTGTTCAAAGTGTTAAATTTTTTGATGTTTTTCCTTTAAATTCTTTTTTCTTAAAATATCATTCAGAAGCTAATCTCTACTAAATGACAAGCCCTATAACATGGCATTTAGCTGGACTGCAGCAAGGACATACGTTACAAAGAAATTTTGGAGACTGATTCACCGTATTATGTTTGCGGGTTTTTGTTTTGTTTTGTTTTGTTTTATTTATTTATTCTACGAAGTAAAGATTTTTGATATAATGGATGTTTACCATTAAAATATTGTTGACACTTGTATCTAATGGTGTGTTAGTTGCTATGTGTATGTAAAAAGAAGGTAAATGTGCAGGGCACAGAAAAGGACAAGGAGAAACTATTATTTTCTTAATAAGTTGGGTGACATTCTTGAAAGAAGATGATAAAAATATTGATGATGACTTTAATTGACAAGAAGGCAAAAAAACAAAGAACTTTCGTCACACCTATGATGATGATGATGATAATAATAATGATGATGATAATGATGATGATAAAATGCACGTGGTTAAGTTAGATTTTTGCAAATAGGTGTTATAACACCGATAACTTCTCCTGATTAGATTTTCATTAAATTGTGGCTATGGACACACCTGAAGAGCGTTCCGTTTCTAAGTTTAGTGGCCTATTATGATGATGATGGTGCAAATGTACTGCTACATAGACATAATCCTAACCTGGGTCTTAGAGTACGGATCAACAGCACCACGTTCGGGACACTTTATATTCTCACTTCCTCTCTTCAGCAACCACCTGAGATTCCCACTTAAACACTATCCCCGTTAGGTTTTGTTTTATGCACCGCTATCCCGCTTAAGTTTGACTGCATGACTGATTTGTTATTAAACATCCCCCAGGGCAAGGTGGTCCTATTCAGTTTCCTAACTTTTCTTATGTTAACCTGTCTTAGGCTGTCGTCAAACGTAAGGGAGAGAACCATGACCCACAAGCACCAGCCTGTTACATAACACTGCCAATAGTTTAACTAGGAGTGGCGTTCACCGTCATAAAAAACCCTCAGGAACGACCGTGCACTTTGGCGCGACTTTGTCTTCATATTATTGTCAACTTCGTTATCGGCATATAATTTTCACATTTCGATAGCTAATTTTTTCCCCATTTTATGTCTTCGACCTGTCTGATCACAGCATCTTCTCTGGACGCCCTGGTAATTTGTCCTGCTGGGTCAAGACGGAGGTGTAAGGTGACATGGGGAGAATACAGATGAGAGATTTGCCAATCCTCGTAGGCGCCACGAAATTTTGATAAGGGATGCGTTCAGGTATTAGAGAATTTTAGCGACCAAACTCTTTTGTTTTAGGGCATCCTAATAAAGAATAGAACCCAGGCACCAGATTCTGACTTTCTACATTTGCTGTTCTCTGAAATCAACCATAAACAAAACGGTGAACACCCATTATTAACATGAGGTTTAAATATGGCAGGAGATTAAAATTATTCGTAGCTGGTGAAACGCTTTCTGAAATCGTCACAATCCCAAACAAAACCGAACTTTTCAGAGACCCTTGCGTTTTTGTGGATGTAGTCTACTCTCACCAAGACACGCGATTGTTAGAGAGCAGGGTATGAGAAAAGATACGTTGAGTGCCTTATTCTCCATTACAAAGTTGGGTAACTGTTTAAAAATAAATTATGGGATAGCTCTATACAGGTTTCATATTTTTTTTGTTTTTTGTCTTCATGAAAATCCCTTCCTTCACTTCTTACTTATTTCTACCAAAGTCATCCTTCCTATACAGATATTGAAATTCAGACGACCACCCTACTGCGTCAAACGACAACCTTCCAAACAATAATTCTTCTCATGTAATCCTTCAAAGTCTTTATGCCATAAAAATCTCTTACATTTATGTATAATTCCAAGGGAGATGATCACGGAAACTGAGGACTGACCTTCGGTCAGCCTTATCATAAAAATGTAAAAAATAAAATACCTTATCTGCTTTTGCTCAAACCTCTGAAGGTAACAGATGCTGGGTGTGTACCTATAACATAGCGGGATGCCAGGATTGCGAGCTTAACAGAGGACTAATACATATTAAAATGGTCTTAAACGTGCGAGAGAAGTAGTTGTTTATAGAGGCACGATTATGAAATAAAATCAACTTAAGCAGACACAAAGAGTTGTTAATGTCCACATTCATACCATATTCATAACCTGCTGGACAGTCGTCCATCGTTTAATCGAGCATAATCCTTCAAAAAAGTTTCTGAACTAACGAATCAGATTACCTTTCTGTACCGTCTACGCATACCAGTAATTCATTCGTCTACTGTCCTTGCTCTCCAATAAACTTTTTACATTCTCCTCTCTCTAAAAACTTGCATTCACATAAACAAAATAATGTAAGTTCAATACACCACATTTTCTGTTTCAAAGCTCTAAAACATTTGTAGTTTGTAAAGCAAGCAAAGACATGCATGTCCACGACAAGATGACACAATTCATCATTTAGCGTAGGTATAGCTCGTGCTGAAAACAGAATCTCTTAAGTGCAATCCTACTTTTATATTCTCTTGGTATCTTTCCAAACAACTTGATATCATTCAAAGGCCAGAACCTCTAAAATGTTACCACGGCAGGTTAAATGGAATAAATGATTCAACAAAGCATTCGTTAAGAATGCCAATGACAAGGCCACCAAACTAAACAACAGTAAAAACTAAAACCAAAACATAATGTCCGATTCGCAACTTTGCTGGACAAGGGGAGACAATAATGAATTCTATGCGTGTCTAAAAGTTCATGGAAGTGAGCAGGGGGTCTCTGCAGGAGCATGACAGGGATCGGACAAGTCCCTGACCATGGTGATGGACTGCTATTTAAGCTGAGCTGCTGGTCTGAGGCGTCCATCAACACCAGGCTCCAGCCTTGCCACCCCACCCTTGGCCTCGTTGGACAGTGGACAGTGAACAGTCTAAGGAGTTCTCTTTTCCCAATTCTCTTTGATAGAGTTTTCCTTATTCCAGCTGTTGGCAGCATGGTAAGTATCTTTAAGTTGTTCATTCAACCATTTATTTGAGGCCTCTTTGCTTGACCATATGGTATAGTCTAGGTGGTAGGTGGGACTTGAGCATACTGTTTACACTGCTTTATCCTCAGTCTAAAGATCTGGCGAATTTTCAGATCGAGAATTAGCAGATTTTGCAACTATTTTGATCATAAATGACAAATACTTTTTGCCTGGCAGGTTATCCGGTAAGTTGTCTGTCTTGTTTGCCGGTCTACCTGCCTACCTGCCTGCCTGCCTGTCTGCCTGCCTGCTTGCCTGGCCTGCCTTGCCTGTCTGTCTGTCTGTCTGTCTGTCTGTCTGTCTGTCTGTCTGTCTGTCTGTCTCGATGGATGGATGACAGACAGGTTGTTTGTCACTAATCTGTTATGATGATTAACCGTCAGTCATGGGTTTACATAGTCGCTGATGAAAGCCATCCCTAAGAAATAAAACTAGACTATAAGGAGCTTCTTCTTCTTCTTCTTCTTCTTCTTCTTCTTCTTCTTCTTCTTCTTCTTCTTCTTTAACTGTTTCTACTTCTTGTTCTTCAAATGTTTCTTCTTTTTTTTATTTTCATCTACTTCCTCTACGTTCCTGTCATGCCTTTTAGTTTCTTTTGTTGTTGAATTAGACTGCCTTCGGGCTCCCATAGCTTAGCAGTGATTTCAGTTGCCTTTGACTAAATCTCCTCCTTGATAGTTTTGTATTCCGCAAAGGTCTGCCGGACATGCAGAGGTGTCTATTGCACCTGGCGGCAGATGCATTCGGGTTTCTCTGCTTTGCCCATGCTGCATAGACAGCAGGTGGACCTTTAACATACGTCTTACAGTACTTTGTCATCAATCTGAAGATTTGACAAACCTTCATCTACCATATCAATATTAACAAACTCCTTGAAATTATTTCAGAGTTACTGGACCATTGTATCCGTGCTAGTAGCCTTGGTGGCCTCCGCCATTTGCCAGGAGTATGAATTGGACCAGAACAAATTGGACCAGAGATACAACCTCATTCAGAGTCTCGTGGCGGCGGGGATTCCAGGCAAGGGTGGCTATGCGGCCTCACACAAGCCAACGATAGGAGCGGCGTACGCATACCCGAATGTTGGTAAGGTGGTCATAACAGAGGGCTTTTATTTTCAAGTTCGGGTCATTTATCATTGTGGCGGAAATAAATATAGCATATCCTGGTGTAACGATCATTTTGTGTGTTACTATTCAGACATGAAATCCACATCTTATTCTAGCTTGTAACGTGCGAAATGATCGTAACACCAGCAAATGCCATTTTTTTACTTTCCTACCTCTGCCATAACGGTCAATAAGATTTCCGGACTTGGAAAGAAAAGCTGTCTGATAATAGAATCCCTCCATGAAATTATTTTGGGAAAGTAATCTAGCATCTCTTTTTTCCCCCCAAATGACTGTTATTTCTTCGTGCACTCTGTATGCCACATTTTATTTTCCCTCTCTCATCAAAATGTTCTTCCCTTTCTATTTGAGAAGCACGCACTTGCCAACAGTGTAGTAACGAAACAATCCAAAATGAAACGAAGTAATTAGTTTAATAAAATTTTCGATCCTATATGTGGATCTTCTTCAGTATCAAATGAAGAGAATAAATACAAAGAAAGGGACGGTGCATTCAAGAACAGTATAAAAAGTTTCTGTCTGTCTGTCTGTCTGTCTGTCTGTCTGTCTGTCTGTCTGTGTCTGTCTGTCTGTCTGTCTGTCTGTCTGTCTGTCTGTCTGTCTGTCTGTCTGTCCAAACTTCAATTTTGTATTTCCTTAGACGTGATTAGTATTATTCAGAAGTGTAAGTGCTTGGAGCAAATTTTCTTCCATCTCACTTGCGGTTTTTATTTTATCTCTCCTCCCTTTTCTATTTCTTTCTTTCTCTCTCACTGCGGGTAGGTAACTGTATACACTTGCACTAATCTGCTCTGGGCAAACTTTTAATCAATCAATCAATCAATCAATCAATCAATCAATCAATCAATCAATCAATCAATCAATTTCACTATTTAGCAACTCAGGCATTAAACAGTTTGGTTTATAACCCATGTATGTCCTAATGCTTCCTAACATGTCTTCCTTTACCCTGAATGCGAGATTTTTCAAAGCATTTTATAATAATGATGACGATGAAGATGATGATGATGATGATGATGATGATGATTTAATTTCTATACCTGAAGAAGGACGCCTGTCCGAAAATTTGTGCATTAAATTTGTTAAATTGTTATAGTTTCTTGCTGTACTTATTTCGATCCAGTGCGGATAATTGTTTTGCAAATAATGATAATAATGATGTTGTAAACTGTTTCAGGCTACAGTCATGGTGTTAGCTCATACAGTCCTCAAACCTATGGCGGCTACAACGTAAACAACTTGTACGGCGCTGGTCGTAACTATGGCAACCAGGGCTATGGCGGCTACGGGAACCAATTGGTGCACAAGCCTGGTGGAGGAGTGTACCACCCCTTGTTCGACAATAAGAACTTGTACAAGCCTCGACAGACTTACTCTGACAACAGCTACGAGTAAGAGTCTTTCTAAGTTTGTGTGAATCCCAGACATGTTCCAACTAATGGGGTGCTAAAATTATGGGATTCATATGGAATTTGCTCAGAGACAGTGCATGTACCCCACTGGGTTGCTCATAATAAAGAAACCAAGCATACCATGTGGGTTTCAAATAAGAGATAAGTCGCATCCTGAAAATAAGCAGTGTGACTCCGGTCCGGCAAAAGGCATGCAGATGACTTGCGATCATGGTGGAGTTTTTTTTGGTGTTTTTTTTTTTCAATGACTATTACCCCTGCACACTATTGAAACGGTCTATAAAATTTATTTTGTACCTTCCGGGCACACTGACCGGCCATACTTTTATTTCAGACTAAGGTTCGCCTGACCACACACACACACACGGTCATAGTGTTAAAAATTAAATAGAGAATTTTAGTGATTTTCAGCTCTGCCTCACCCATAGCAAATACCACGAAAACTACAAGACATTTCAATAACGACACAGTTGCTGGAGCGGCATTTGAATAAGAATGAAGAGGGGAAAAAAGGGCTAAATGTTATGACCTCATATCGTCGAATCTAGTTGACGATTTGTTTTTTTTTTCTTTCGTTTTTCTTTGCCTTTTTTTTCGATTTAGCACACGTCAGAAAACGAAGGCTGCTGCACTCCACAAAATTTGATGACTTCATGAAACATTGCCGCTTTATTGACAATTGTTTCCATCTCCTACAATATTAACTACACATTTGTAACTCTCCATATGTATTCATTGCTATAGTCTCTACAAAAAAAAAATCCTCAAATGCTGCCTTAAATGAGTTATTTCATGAGAACTAAATACATGATAATATGTCACTGATTCAGTATTGATTTAGATATTATGTAAATAATAATCTATGTAAACTTTATGGCGCACTTTTTTTTTAATTGCAAAAAGACATAAGGTCGACAGGTGGAAATAGTGCGATTAGGTGGACGTTGCGATTAAGCTGGTGTTGTTTGTATTCGGCCTGCATAGAGAAGATATTCTCTTCCGAAAAACATGTTGCGGTAAAATGCAAATAAGAATAAACAGGTGGTAATGGAACAGAGTTTACAATGATCACTTTTTTCCCTATCCAGTTCAAATTTGTAGTACACATTTCACAGTCAATTTTGTAACACAGTGGCGTTGTGCAATGTAGAGTTGGTTTAAGTGGCGTAGCGCGGGAAGAGGGGGGGGGTACTTGAAAGAAGACACTGGTTGCTGAGGATGAGGGGGGAGAGAGTCACTTAAAGAGTGACGATGCACTAAGGAAAGCGTAGCTGGGTTGCAGTGGGTGAGGGCAGGACGACACCTATCGGCATANCCCCCTCCCCACTGACTGCTGTTTAGTCGTGTCGTATGACATTATATTAACTTACCCCAAATTTTATCCCATCCACAGCAACTACAACAGCAAAGACCCCATCTACATCGGCGGCAGTAAAACTCCAAACCTGTACAGCCAGACTGGGTACCAGCAGAAAACAGCCGGCTACCAGCCACAGCTCAACGCTTACGGAGCGCGAGCCCCTTCCTACAACGGATACGACGCTGGTGGTGCAGCTTATACGGGCCAGAAAGGATCCCTGTACCAAAATCTTCCGGGCTATACAAACCCTTATTTTAACAAGTACTAGGATGTGAAGTAATGACTTTAGAAATGCTCAAAGGATGGTGATCTCAAATGGCGCTAGAGCACTACACTGACTACATGTAGGCTTAAGCAATGTTCCTCAGTTTCAGAAACAAAAAAGAAGCAATAATTACCCCTAGGCCATTACACGCCAGTTCTGCTCTTCTCAGATGGCTAAGTTCAATCATATATATGTTTGAGTATAGAGAGCGCTCGGACAAAATTATAGATTCTGATCTTTAGTACTGGTACCTTAGAAGTGCAGTTTTATATATACTGTACAACGAGGGTGGCGCTGAACGGTACAATAAATTTGCGCATTAGACTTGTCTCAGTTAACGCAGAATGGCTCTTTAACAAGGGTTTTGTAACCCGCATTTATATGAGAGACCCTGGTGACATGCGACGCCTATGCAAAGCGCTGTTTCAGAAGATGATTCCTTGAGTTTTAATAGTCTAATGAATGGTGGTCGGTGGTTGTATGCGGACATCTTGTTCATGAATATGATTATGTAAATATAGCATCAAGTCAGATCATCCAGCAAGATTAGGGAATGCAGATGTAAGGTAGCCAGCGGCATTCAAGGTGTCATGTACGGACCGAGATTATCTAGGTTCGTATAGCATTATAGAATAGTCTAACATTTTCTGAATTCCATATTTAAAATTTGGGTCTCGCTATAAGTATAAAAACTTGGAAAACACAAAAAGGCCTAAGAAGCTTCTATTTGAGAGATCTGAGTGCAACTATTAGAGAAAAAAAATTAAATGGCTTGCTCTCCTTAGTCATATTCACAGCAGGCGAAATTGTCATGACCGGTGGGCAGACTCTTTTCTAATATTATTTAACTGCCTTTACCTCAGCTTAAGGTCATCTCGACAGGTGTGCATTTGGCGTCTTCCTTTGGTCTGTTTAAGATGCAGCAGGTAGTTTTATGATGGTCTGTGTCACGTAGGATGCTTCGTCGTCAAAGGTTAGATACTCACACAAAGTATGGGAGGAAAGAATAGAGATTTTGTAGACTGTGCGGCTGAGACATGCTAAACTTCTTTCCAGTCATACCAGTCCTGAGCTATTGGTCTTAATTTCTCAGTTTTGCCGTTTGATGTCAAGCCTGACATATTGTGCCTAAAATCTGAAATACTGACGACTTATAAAGCGATCAAAGTTACAATCTCAATATGATGGTCCCTGGCGTTTATACGTTTATTATTAGAAACTGTTTTTCTGATCCAGCCCATGTTATTTTGTAAAAGTTGTTTTATAATAAAGCATCATGAAACGGATCTATTTCTTATGATTCATGAATGAATGGACGGATGGACAGACGGAAGGAAGGAGGATAGGACGTACGGATGGTGGACGGACGGACGGACGGATGGACGGACGGATGGATGGATGGATGGATGGATGGATGGATGGATGGATGGATGGATGGACGAAAGGGCGGATGGACGGACCAGAGAGATGGATGGATGGATGGATGGATGGATGGATGGATGGATGGATGGATGGATGGACGGACGAAAGGGCGGATGGACGGACCAGAGAGATGGATAGATGGATGGATGGATGGATGGATGGATGGATGGACGGACTGACGGACGGGCGGACGGACGGACGGACGGACGGACGGACGGACGGACGGACGGATGGATGGATGGATGGATGGATGGATGGATGGATGGAAGGATGAAAAAGAAAGACGGATGGAAATCCACGTATCCTGTCACGAGTAATTCAACATGTCCACATTAAGTCTGATTTGACCCCGCAAAGTCTGCTCACAAGAAACAACACAGTAACAGTTTCACACATATCTGAAACCACTGATGGACATAGACCATAGACTCTCTGTGTTATTCTCTCTCTCTCTCTCTCTCTCTCTCTTACACTCTCT
>JAWQUT010000308.1:53158-64781 GCA_033807755.1 Ellobium chinense | reverse complement strand
TCTCTCTCTCTCTCTCTCTCTCTCTCTCTCTCTCTCTCTCTGAGACAGGCAAATGAAATATAAGTATAATTACATATACCGTATTATAAGACAAACAATACGCAAATACATTCACAGATATGCAAAGTGCTGCTGGAATTATTAGCATTCTCTTTATAAGGCATCAAATCTGCGATACTAATGGAAGTAATAACAACACTAAAGTCCATACTGCCCTATTCACGAAAAGCACAATCCGTGCTACATGGTGGCCATGTTTTATGGGCACAGGAGAGAAGAAGAGTGAAAGAGAAAAAAAAAGAACAAATACCTCAAACGCTACTGCTACAAGTCATCTGGAAGAATACATTTTCTTCTTTTTGATGCCCTGCCAGTGATAACACAGCCATGGTATGCTCTAGTTGTCCCCCGCCCTGCATACAGCTGTTTCTCTCTGTATGTCTTTCTCTCCTCCTCTCTCTCTCATTTATTCCTCTAAAAAAAAATAAAAGGCACTTGAGCGGGCACATCGAGAAGTCACGTGACATGGACTCAAGTCTTGTTATTTCCTCCCTTGCAACATATGAAAATAATTATCACTTTATGAAATATATCTCTGGTACATGTCACAAACCCTTTGTTCATCAGTTCCATCTCTCTTCATCTCTTCTCCAAGCATTCTTCAAGAAAGGGAGGTTGTCCTGACGGGGAACCATGATGTCAAATAGACCGTTCATATTTACTTAACTCCAACATGGCTCACTAGCCTCACTTCCGGTTTAAGCAACATGTAAGTTTAAATAGTATTATGACCTAATTATCAAATCTCGCTTCCGACAGTAAAAGATGCATCAGCCAATCAAAGCCCATGTAACAGACTATAACAGGCAGCCACAGTCCTCTGGTAATGGAAAGTGGAAAGCAGAATTAATAATTACAATGCCCTATGACCATGCATGTACAATAACAGAGTGGTCTATGAGTTTAGCATTTGTCATGTTATATAACTACAGGCTAATTAATGTAAATTAAACATAAGGAAGCTGCCGTGTATCGGAATATGATCGTTCTTCTCTTACTTCATACGCACTAAGCATTTAACGGAAGGCACTGGATAATTATGCTATATTATTTAGCGGCAAGATCCAACTATAAGCAATTAATGAAAATTAAACATAAAGAAGCTGCCTTGTATCGGAATATGATTGTTCTTCACTCACTTCATACACACTAAGCATTTAACGGAATGCACTGGATGATTATGTTATGATATTTAGCGGCAAGATCATGTGCCTGTATAATGGGTATTGTAGACGGAATGCACCATTTGTATTCATTCTTGTGTAGAAGTTTTGCCATGGCTCCATCAGAATTTCAAATTCAGGCCAGTTGCACACGACGAAAGCCTAATGTTGGGATATTGGATAATATCTAGGGACTCTTTCATCTAATATTAGGTTTATGTTTAAGGGAAGGGTTAAGAAGGAGAAAGGATACTTGAGAGATAATAATGATAATGTCTGGACACCGTCCTATGGGTGGGTTTTCTTCCCTAACTCTACCCCTAAGCCTGCCCTAAACCTAAACCAGACATCAGTTGTGTGTGTTCCTGGATAATGCCTGGTTCTTGACTGATGGGCACACTTCTTGCTTATTATGCTTTTAACAAGAGCGTAATTGCTGGATGGAAAAGAAGCAAGGAGGATCCTTGAAGAATGCACAGTATTTCACTGTGAGTGGTCATCCTTATTATTTATCCAGGTCACGCAACGGAACTGAGCGTGGACATGATTTGGCCCTTGGGTACATCTTGACCGTTTTTGGATGAGCCGAATGCATCAGAAAATTATCATTTTGAATAAGATTACGTCTCTTGCCAGCACTCTGAGTCTCTTATTTACCAGAGTATATGTCCAGTGATAAGGGTGATACCTTTCTGATGGACTCGATCTATATACACACAGTGAAGCCTATAGGAGAACTGCATCCCAGAAACAATCCGAAATCAGTCTTAAATGGAGCAATAGAACTTAAGTAGGCGAAGAGAGTGAACACACCATCTCCTTCTGTCCTGTTCCTTCCTCACTGTTTCATTATGTCCCTCGCTTAAATTCATAATCTTAGAAAACGAAGTCCCTGTACCACTTCGTTTGCTTTCTGTCAAATTTAGAAATCGTCAGTACATAGCATACAGATCTTGGTGCCAAAATGCAAACGGGCAGCTTGCTTTAATTGCTGACTGGATGGTTAGTTTAAGGTGGTATTTGCAATCCCCAAAAGCGGTTGCCATATTCGGAGACTTTCAAAAACCCGGAAATAAGTTCTCCAGATGAATATCATCGGGGTTGAGTTCGTAAGTGTTGAGAGTTACATTCCCATCTCAACGTCATTCATGTCTTTCAAACATTTTCTGAACTATCAATCTTTGTCAAATGCTTTAGCCACCGCCATTCCTCCAAAGCCCAGCATGGTCACAAAGATCTTCAGTGCGTTTCCTTTCACTGTGAGCTCCTCGTGCAGAATCTCAAACAGGGCTATGTACAGAAAGGTGCCGGTAGCCACGGCCTGTAGCATCCAGCTCACCAGTGACTCTGCCAGTGTATCGATATTCCCTGATGTGAGAATCATGCCGATACCTAGAGGGAGGGGACAAGAGAGTAAGCTGAGGAAGAATGTCTAAACAGGTCCAAAAACCGTCCTATTTTATCTTATACAGTGGAACCCATTTATAACGGACACGGCTGTAAAGGTGACCCTCATATATCGTTCACAGTCTTAATACCCGTTTCCTTCTCGTCTTACTAATGGCCAAAATAGTCTTTTTATGAGGACAGTGGAAGAGTTTAAAATCTGGTTTTACATCGTAACAGTCTCGCCCGTATACGGATATCTTGCATGAGCAGGATACTTTGATAGCCGATGCACAGATGATATCGTCTTGCTTAGTGGTTACAGGCTGATGTCCTGAGATGTCGCATGTTACATTAGCGGTAATTACAAGCAACATACCACTGAGAAATCTGTATGTTTACCTATGAACCATGAGAATAATGCACTTCGATCATTTCTCTAGTCTTCATATCTTAATTTGGGAACAAGAGTGAACGATAAAACGGTAAAATTTTGAAGTCCCCACTACTCCGTTACTTCAGAGATTGCGCATATTTTAAGATAAGATCCCTTACTATCGTAAAAACTTCGCATCGGTGCTGAATGTCCCCGTAACAGTGTTCAACATGTAAATGTAAATCTCATGATGGTAAGATATCCCGCCGTTAATGCGCAAGCTCTCAATTACCCAGGTCAACTGTATTAATGATTTTGTATTACAAAACTTCTCGAAATTTGATTATGAGGAAGACTTTGATGATGATGTTGATGATAATGCTGATAATTCTGAATAAGGACGCCAGTCCGAAAATTTATGTTAAATTGTCATAGTTTTCTTTCTTTACTTATTTATATCCAATGCGAATAAATGTTTTGCAAGTAATGATGATGATAATTCTGATGACGATGACGATGAATTAAACGGACCTCAAATTTTTATGAACATCACCGGAAAAAGAACCACATTCAAAGTTCATGGCGTTGAAAAATGTATGGCTATCTATTCTAGAGCTACGTACCTAAATGTGAAATTATTTTACTTTATGTTTCATCTTATGAGCTAGTGTACAGTACTTCATATGTCAGATGAGGAAGATGATGATGATGATTATGATCATGATTGTGATGATGATGATGAAGAGTCCGCTCTAATTTTAACCTAAACCTGATTTCTAGTTCACCTGCCTATACACCTTTTTATACTTATAGCTGCCTTCACTAAGATTTCATTCATTCATTTTACTTCTACTGAAGAGAGCTTTTGCCGAACCGTTCAGACTGTTTACCCTTTGGCTCTTATTGAATTTTCATTAAAAGTTGTCGGATTAAAAAAGTGTTTTAAAATTGGCTTATTTTACAATGCTGGTGATGAAGATGCTCCATCACCATCATCATCATCATCATCATCATCATCATCATCATCATCATCATCATCGACATCATCATCACCGACATCATCAAGATCACGCTGACGAAAATGACGACCATGAAGACAACTTACCAACTCCAATAGGAGATATGAGTGAGAAAACAAAGATCCATATGAAAGCCCTGACAGGCTTAGACTTGAAGACAAGGAAAAGCTCCGTGCCCAGACACAGCGCAACTAGAGTTTTGTGGATACAGATTGCCGTAAACATCTGAAAGCGAACAGTTGATAGATTGAAATAAGTTCTTTTTTTTTTTTTGGAGTTCGGGTCTCTTCCATACTATTACAGGTAAACATGCGCACATGGCAATTCCTGGTGTTGCGATCATATTGCATATTACAAACTACATTTGATTCTAATTCATATAAGGGCGCGCCTCCCTCTGCTATAACGTCCATAAAAGATCGAAACTTGAAAAAAAATGCTCTCTATTGATAACCCTGGAGCTGGTACTGTCTTGTCTTTTTTTTTTTTTTTTTTTNTTTTTTTTTTTTTTTTTTGGCTCAAACTGTATGTGAAGGTTGTATATTCCAATAATTATGCGGACATAAACGAGTTAGTAAATAAATAAATGAATAAATTATCGCTTAATATTTAATACTGAGTAGTGCTGATAGTAACCGATACAGAAAAAAAAATAGTCTTCCTTTCAACAAAGTGGTAGATTAAAGTAACATCAGAAGAAATACGTTCTTAGACGTCTTGATCAGATCTGACGCCATGTACCGCATGCGTCGGAAACAGATCCTAAGAAGGAAGTAGCTTTATATACACTAATTCCTATATCCAAATGGCATCATTCTGAACTAAAATGGTCATGATATGAAAAAAAAAATGACAATAATCTACGTCACGTAGTCTTGTAACCACATCAAGCCCCATCTCTTACACATTGGCACTGCCGGTGTAAAACCCATAACGGCATCACTTAATGATTAACCTTTCAAAACCGCCAGTACAGGTCCAAAAGTTGCCAACTTGACGGGACTGAAAAGCATGGGTTTGAGATCTAAAGCTGGAATAGGACCTCAAATTGAGGGCAGAGAACTCTTTTTAAAAGTTTAAAACCAAAATACTAAACTGCGGGATACTTTCCAGTAGACGTATAGCCAGCCCTGACAAATTACCAGATCACAAAAATTGTAAAGTATGAAAACGCCACCAAGGGTCTAAAGAATAATCATGTTTGTCCTTAAAATAAGCAGGCGGGCAACTTTACTAACAACAAAATAACAGAACAAAAATTTACAGTCGTACCTCCCACACATTGGTCCCATCAGACTGTAAGCCTACTGCTAACCCATCAAAGACTGTGTGAAAAGACAGGGCACCCAGAAGCAGGAAAGCTCTCAATGGGTTTGCCTCCATCACCTGGAGAATTTGAACCATTTCCTCTGTGTGTTCATGTGCTGCAAAATGACGATTAAGTTGACAGCTGAGCATAGTTAACGCAAAATATGTTAAGCGTAAGTTCATACAGTCGACTAGTAATCTAAAATTCAATTTGTCTACTGCCATAAATGAGGTTATAACACAAAATAATAGTACGGCTAGAGATACTTTGTGCTGCGTGCTGTGTCACAAAATACATTCGTTGCGGCAGATCCGGCGCCATTATGTTCCATACATTTTCGGGGATCTAGCAACATTCGCGCATTGCTTTATATTCGACTAAAAAATGGCGGCCGAGTGTTACAGGAACATACCGAAGTAGCCTCACTCTGATAATACTGGATCGTATTGTTGCAGGTTTGTGACACCTATTAGAGGGGCAAATCACTCATTGTGTGCAACCCAATTAATCCGCTAATATATAAAATCCCCCTTTTTGGGGGGCCCTGCCAGACAGTGTTAGGGTGTAGAAATATGTAAAATGGCCTGTGATCTAAATAAAGCATCCAATTTTAAAGTTCCAGGTACAATTTGAGCCTTCCAGATAAAAAAATAAAATGTGTAGGCCTATGTATTCGCACGCGGTCAAAACCAGCCAAATAAAAAATTGGGGACCAAATCAGAATTTGAGGTGATCTTTTTCGAAAGACATTTGATTTGGGCGTTGACCCCCCTTTTCCTTCCCGTTAGAAGATTGGGCAAAAGAAGTACTTTAACCTCCATGGAAGAAATTTTCTCAAATCACAGTGGTATCTGTAGAATAACAAAATGTTAATAGGGCCAACAGAAAAAAAAAAAAAATAGGTGTCAAAGACCTGCATTAGTATTACGGCTTGACGTGACTGAGAGTATAGTATAATTATTGAAATTTCTTTTCTTTGGTCTTTTGAAAAGAGAGTGCTTCTCCTTCCAAGTAGAAATAAATGAGCTTAGAAAATATTTTCATTTTAAGGCGTCTTTCTCGGGACGAGACACGCCTACATTATGACAAATAAAGGGAGATAATGTAAGCNGGAGGGGCTTGTGGCATGTTTTTTCTTCTAACCTGATGTTCAGCTGTTAGTGCGGTGTGGTCGTTTTTGCTAGAGTTCTTTTCTTTTTAATTTTATAATGTTCCTCTTTATTTACTGAAAAACCACTAGCAAGAATGGATTTCTTACGATTTTCTTGTTCTGTTGCGGCCTGTTTTTCCTGAACCTCAGTGGTGATCTCTGAAAATGAAACTTCATGTTCACTATGTGATGCCATCTCTGACATGTCATCCTGCCCTTTGCCATTCATTAGTTTCCGCCTGTTTCCGGCGGTATTATCGCCCGATGGAACGTCAATGGAGTTTACTTGTGATACCCTTTCGATTTCACCATCCATGACAGGATCCTTGTCCGGAGTTCCATTCCGTTCGTCTTTAGCAACGTCATCTGCACTTGATAGAGGTCTTAAGCTGTAGGCTGGGTTGTCCAAACCAGCGGCTTTATTTGCTTTTGATTTACTGCGTCTGAAAATATAAAAAATAATCGAAGCGAAAAGGTTTGAATGTAATTAAGAGCAGCTACACTGGCAATGGAAGCGATGTAACACAATAATCTAATGTTCTATATAGACATGAGTATACATTCCTATGTGACATTACTTTTTTTAAGTCTGCTCATGAGCACGAATAAAGGTTTCCTTTTCTGTCCTCTATTTCTAAAAGATCATGGCCATTTCACGCTTTTCACGACCAAAATTCGCCGGCCGGAAATAATACTGTCGACAGTATTATTTCCAGGCGACGAAATACGATAAAAAAAAATGGTTCGATATTTGATTCAGAACACAGGTTAAACAGGTTAAATAGATCCGAAAGCATGATGAATGATCCACCCTGATCATAAAATAGAAGGCTGTAAGCATACTGAATCAAAACATGTTTGTTACATAAAGCAATCTTTGTATATCGCCACTTGGGATTAAAAGTGTCATAAATCTTTAAACACTTTCTAAGATTTACAACAGTATCATACCCGGGAAAGGNGGGGGGGGGGGGGGGGGGTGGAGAAGGGCGATATGATCATGGTGAAGAAATTCAATGTTATTCAATCAATAATGATAATTTTTTTGAACATTCAGATCTTAAAATAGGAGGCTATAAGCAAACTGAATCAAAACATGCGTATTAAATACAGCAACCTTTGTCTACCGCCACTCGGGATAAATACTGTCATAAATCTTTAAATTCTTTTAAGACTTCAACAGTATTATATCCGAGTGGCGATATGTTTATGGTGAAAAAAATTCAATGTTAATCAAATCAATCCTAAAGAATATAATGAATACTCATGCAGAGTGAGATTGGAAGCCAACCTTTGAAAGGACCCGCCTGTGACACTGCCATTAGCAATCACTGTTCCAGTACCTTTCCCATCTCCGCTGTCTTGCTCGTGGCGATCTTTATGATGGCCGTGGTGAGAGTCGTGGAGGAGACGGTGAGCGAGCTGCTCGACGAGGGCTATCAGGAAGAATCCTCCAGCCACAATCGCTTCGTATACTGGGAAATCTGTGTCGATACCAACCTGTGGAAGACAGGGTGGACTAATGCAACAACGTCTTTGGCCTGGTGCCAAGTGAAAGCACGAGCATTTTCCATAGGTTGTAATGCACATAACATGATGTGTGTAACTCGTCACAAGGAGTGCACTGGATTTTGACATACCTGCACTCCAAAATGCTGAATTGTGCACTTTTTGCCCTCGAGGGAGATGATCTTAGGGCAATTGTTATTTGGTAATCTTTAATGTAATCTAGCATTTATGTCCTATTTTTTTAAGGGTGGGGGAGGGTTGGGGTGGGGAAAGGGTAAGATGTAGATATAGCCTTTCATATGCTAACTAAACGTAGTTTAAGAATCATTCTTTGATTAGTGTCATCGAGCAATTATGACAGAAGTTCGATGACTTGAAAATTTAAGAGTAGTAGAAGTGCTGTTTGTGAAAGACATTAGTCAGTTTTAAGTTTTGTCCTTGCAGTCAAAAGACAAAATAGAGCCAAAGAGCCAGTCAATTATCTGGGAGCCAAGGGTTTTTTAAAAAGCCAGAAATCTGGTGCCTGGGTCCGAAAAAGCCAAATCTGACAACGGTGTGGGACTGTTCGGACTACAGTCCCTTCTCCACGGAAAGAAAAAAAAATACATGAAGAGAAAAACGCTGAAAGTCTTGCACGGAAAGGATCTTGTGTAAAATGAAACAAAAACAATGCACCGTTAGAATAGAGGGTTAGCATTTTTTTTCCTTTCAGATTTTCACCACTGTTTTTCAAAAGTTTCTGTCGTTCATTGCCTTTGGGCGCATTACATTGTGGCTATGGGAGTGCTGAATCTGTAAAAAAGTGTGTATAGGTTTTCAAATTATCGGCAAAGGGAACCAGAAAACGTTGACAAAATCGTATTGCCAGTGCTTGTAAATGGCCTATAGGTAAATACTCGTAGTACGAACGTGATGTTTAAAGGTTTTAGAAGACATTTGAGATCACTTAAATTATATTAGAAAAATAGATAATATGTTGGCAATCTCAGATTCATAGATTACATAGACGTTACGCCCGGGTCTGCAAAGTTGATATACGTATAATGGGACCTTTCAAGAAAAAAAATGCAAGCGTAGTTTCTGTGTTACGGAATGGAGACAATTTTCAAAGATTTGTTTACCTCCTCAAAGTAATCAGTCATGTCCTCTCGTCCCTCAGCCAGAAGATGGAGTAGGCATGCACCAAGGAACACACCGCCTGCAAAGCATGTGAGGTAGGAGATGACAATGCTCCGAATTCGCACCGATCTAGGAGACTGTACACCGCCCCGCACAAGCAAGTATGGGGGCCACCCGAAGAGGAGTGTGTCCACAAACAGCAGAACTATGCATATGCCTTTGACGGAATTCGCTTCCATCCCTCACAAAAGCTGGGAAACCTGAAAGAATATTCCGAAGAATTAGACCTGCAAGAACAGGATATGAAACTATGTACGTTGTTGTTGTTGTTGTTGTTGTTGTTGTAGTTGATGATGATGATGTTGCTATTGCTGCATTTATGGCTCAGTGGCTGTGGTATGATTGTTGTGGTGATGGTGGTACCAGCGGTTATTATTGAGAATTATTTATTCACCTTGTGGGAAGGATACGTCTACAAAATTTAGACTACTTATATTTATTCTTATTTCTTCATGTTTGCTATATGCTCTAATTTAAACCAAGAAATTCTTAATTATATACGTTGTCAGTTTTGTTCCTCATTGACAGAATTAATGATGATGGTGGTGATGTTGCTGGTGGTGTCGGTGCTGTTGGTGCTGCTGGTGCTAAAAAACACCGTAAACAGTTTGTCGCTTTCCTCATCTTCCCTCCTCCATGTCTGAATTGAGCTCGATTTTACAAAGTGCAAATCTAAAAAAAGCGTAGAAATACAGTCAGCAGTCGGTTCATTTTCATTCTTCAAAACAATGCTGATATTTCATTCATAGAAACCAGATAGTCTATGTCTCATGATGGTTCACCGCAGCTTTCATGTATTAGACTAAAGCAGAAACTTCGCAGCATTGCCATAATCCTTCCCTTATTCTTTCATTAAGGTGACCTACGATATAAGACACGACAAATGGCACGATTATTTGATTCAGTTCCCTACTGGATAACTTCGGTAACGTTCCCTCAGCAACGTCATGCTGCTTCAGTAAATGCATGCGTTATTATAGTCTCACTTTAGCTGCGCACGCTAGTGCATGCATTTTGTATATATGAAAAAAAAACACCAACAGGAGATTATTTCAAAGATTGAAGCAAATATTCAAGCGCGCGGGCATTAACTTATCGCACCTTACATTATTTTGCTCATTGTGGTAGAAAGAGAAACGAGAAAACGTTTAAACACAAAACCACTTCACTGATGTTGTTTGAAATGTCCTTCTAAAACAGGACGAAGAAATACTGTGTATATTTATGTGCCTAAACTACCCCGGGGACATGGCGAGCCTTTAAAATCCGAATGTCGTAATAGGGGATTAAGTATTAAGAGCTCGTGATAAAGTTTCATGTTATGCTGTCATGATGTCGGCCGTCAAGATAAGAACAGCCACTGCGGAATAAAGCCATGTATTAATAAGGCCAGGGCAGCTTCTTATAGTGGAGTAGATTTGTAAGTAGAGGAAAATGTGGAGTGCTGAAAGGGCTTCAGCTGATGTACAGGCTACAATTTACCTGGAGGCCCCTATACTGTATAAATTTGTGAAGGGTATCCTCGGATAGCAGTGTTGGTCAAGGCAGCTGTTGATGCCTGTACATTGAGGAGACCATTTACACAATGTCCCATTATACAGTCCCTTTGTGATTTCTATTTGTGGATGCAGGGCATGTCAAAAAGACGGGTGGAGGCAGGTTTGATATCGCCCAGAAGTGAGACCTAATTTGATAATAGGAGTAGATATAATTATGCTGATATGATCAGATCGGAAGTAGATTTACAGATCTGTCCCAAATCATATCGAAAGTTGATTTACCAATTTTTATAAAGTTAGATCGAAGGTAGATTTATAAGCTGTAATTTGCAATGTGGCAGGAGATGGGAGGGCATGGAGGAGAATACAAAAGAAACGGTAATTTTTCTTGTGTTAGCGGAAGGAAGATATTCAACGGCTTGAGAAATGAGACCCTGTGACTTAAATCTTTTGACAATTAATATCTGCAAGCGAAATTCTTCGGAACATCTTGATTAATAGACAGCTTATATTTACAAGTTTGGAACTCTTACATCTAGTTCCGGTATGTAGTTATATGTCTATATTTTGTAACATAGTTACAAGGGAAATAAACTTGTGAAATTTGTGTGGTTCATAACAATAACATGCACCATGGTTGTATCATCAGGAAATGCTCTATGCCTACCCCTGCGGCAAAGATCCGTGAGAAATCCCAACTTGAAACTAGAAGCTGTCTAATGACTTCAGTTCTCTACACAGATTTTGTTAATGACCCATTTAAATAGTTTAGGCCAATGAATTGAAGAAGATGTTAGGGTAGCTGTAGTAGGGGGAGGAGGAGAGGGAGGGGGGAGGGGCAAGGGGAGAGTGTCTGGGATGGAGACCTGAGAGTTACTTTTAAAAGCTTAGTCTACCAGTTAATCTGTGACAGAACGTGTGTGTGTGTGGTGTGTGTGTGGTGTGTGTGTGTGTGTGTGTGTGTGTGTGTGTG
>JAWQUT010000308.1:32901-49023 GCA_033807755.1 Ellobium chinense | reverse complement strand
GTGAGTGAGAGACGCGCTTGCTTGACGGCCCGAATTGGATTTTCGGGGAGAACAAAAAAATCAAAGCCAGTCGAATTCCTTCGTCTGACCGCGTGTACCTGTGCAAAACTAAACGGTCATGAAGATCGTGGTGTCCACGTAACGGTACCACTGATTTACAAACATCCTCTCGTCATGATTTAATTAGGGCGCAACCTGCGATCGCACTGGTAACCAGCCATCATAATTATGTCAACTATGTTTTTGCTTGAAATTGAGATGCAAAGGAGCTAGTGGTGGGGCGTAATAATCTGGCGCCGACTCATAAGGAGGAAGTTGGTGAGGGAAGGGGTGAAGGGTACAGACGTAGGATACTAGGATCAGGCCTTACCTTCGCGCCACCTAGCCGCAGCAGGGAGGGAGGGGGCGGGGGGAAGGGATAAAAGGGGGGGGAGCACGTTGTGTCATGTCGGGATGAGAGGAGCGACCTTATCTGCCTTTAGTCGGGAGGAGGTGGGGCAGAACTGATTAGGATGGCTGTGGAATTTGAACACAGACACCAGACCGCAAAATGTTTTAAAGGAAGAAGTCACCGTCCTACAGACCATATTATTTATTAAATCATACGATACCTATTATTCCAATAAAAGTCTTTCAAGTGTCTGTCATAATGATATAATTATAAGGCCTCTGCCGGCCCCAGATAACCCACAGGGTTACATTATCCGAAGTCCGAATTGTTACAACCACTCCGCCAGTGGCGGCCCTAAGCTTACGTCAAATACGTTCTAGCCACATGGCCAAGCTGTCTAGCCAGTGCTCTGCGGACGGATGATAGCATGTCGGTATGAATGTTTTAATTCCTCTGTGAACAGTAGATATGCCAAACAAAATCATGCTGAGGCAACAAAAATGCAGAATACTTTTTCTGGCTTACACTATCAATCTTTACGATTGAATTTGGAATAAAAGAACCTTAATTAAAAGCTGAATAATACATTATTAGGTAGAGGTGTCTGTAACTGCTGGAACGTAAGTTACGTCAGCGTTTTTGCCACAAGCTTTTGCTGATCGGGAAAGGGGGAAAGGGGAATAATTCTGAACGCAAGGGCCAAACCGGGTAACTCTAGCTCTCCTTATTGCGTCATATTACATATGCGCACAGTAACAGAACGATGCTCTCTCTTCGCAAAATTGACTCTCTAGGCACCATAGATAATTTTTTAGAAAGAAACAAATATTGAAGACCGGAAAATTATTTTTGATGTGTGTGTCCTACTTTAAGATTTTTGTCAATCAGATGTGAGGATTGAAAAACGTTAATGTAACCGTCACTTGCAAGCCAGAATACGTCGGCTTCAGGCTTTATCTCTTTGTTTTACAAATACAACTTACTTATTAAGAGGAAACGGTCAGCCGGTTGCAAACGCACCTGGCCTGCACTCATTACAGAGATGTCATCATCCTCATTGCGTCATGAGTCATAAGCGAATCCGCCGTCCAGTGTCATGGTTCTCTCCACCAACCCCGGCAAGCTAAGTGCGATATTGGCCTGATTGGCACGAGTCGCTACTCCGCAGTGCACCCGATTGGCACATGCCAGTGGCTCCGAGCTGCATGTTATATTATGATCACGTGCTATCTCTAGTCTGTTGTGACAGGGCCGATTTCTTGAGGAAAATGCTTTATGCTTAATGGGACCGTTCAAGTCTATAGTTCATAGTGAGGTTATACTTTATAAGTATACAGCTGTACTTTGTAATTTGGGATCAAGGTTTATTTTAAAAGGTAAAGAAGGGAAAATTCGATGCATTAGAAGCGAATACTTAGTAAGGAGGAATCTAGATCGTGAACTTAGATCAGTTCACGTGATTTTGATCTGAGCTAAATAGCTATTTTACATGAATTAATCTCGATCTGAGCTTTACATACAATATTTTGGCTGTTTGATCTGAACTGTAAGTTTCTAACTACATTTCAGCTCAGTTCACAACTTCACATTAATTTCGAAAATGAGAACCGAATATCGGTGGGTTTAGTTGGGGTTTTTTTTTCGCGGGGCGAGTGAAAAGAAAGCGATCCGAGTGGGCGGACGGCGTTTCCTATCTATCAAAGTCGTCGCCAGTCAAACTTCGACATTGCTCTGGGTGTGAAGCCATAACTTCTCCCCGCCCGGTTCCGTTGCCTGTTACAGCTGTAAGTAGTGTAAGTTACTTACATCGGCGTAACCTAGCGTGAGGTTACTTGTCCATCGCAGTCTCTCTCTCATTCTCTTTGAGATGGATTGAGAAATGGCAATGTGAATGAGGGATGACTTCTTGTTCGATATACGCTTTGTTTAGACTGCATCTTCACCGCTATGAAAGACTATGTGCTGAAAAAGTTTTTACATAGACAGGCAACCGAACATGCATTTTGTATTTTTGCGTTGATTGCTTCTTCATCTGTCAGCCTGGTAGCTGGCGCCAGGCTGTCAGCCCTGTTAGACTGCAGCTCCCAATCATCCTTTTGATGGCGATTTAATGTCCAGTCTTTGACTTGATCACTTACGGTAATACTGTACTTGTCTGGTCCACGTGACAGACGAGACGCCGGTAGCTGTCTGATTTACAGCCTAAATAATTATCATTATTTGTTCACACATTTTCAACCCCATACTTATTTCCTTAGCCCAAGTGCTTTCGAGAAAATGCAGCTTGAAAGTCGGGATTTTCGCCCAGCAGTGACCGCCAAAACTGGTCTTCTATTTAGTTTGGTGCTGAGGCATGAAAGACCTTCCATTAAAAAAAAAACAACCCGATGTTTTAATATCTCCTTCCTCTTGCTCCATCTGAAAGAAGCAGTGAGAAGGTTAGCGGTCTTAGAATTAACGCAAAAAATGTTGTTATCCTATTCATCATGACTTCTGTAATGTCCAAATGTTTGCAGTACCATCTAGACAACCTGCCTTTCGTTCCCGACAAAAAAAAAAAAACAAGAAAAAAATCAGGACAGCTTTCACGGAAACGGTCTCGCGCAAAAAGAAAGAGAGAAAAAAAAAACAACGGCACTGCTGGCATAGACGGTAAACTATTACATTCTTTAATCACATTATTGGCCACTTTTTCAAAACAAAAAAAAAAAGTGGTTTTTTTTATAGACACTGTCTTTGGATGAATACATCGTATCTACAGGCGCGCTGACTCTGTGAGACTGTGTGTTGGATTTCTGATTATTAGATTAGCTAATGTTGACAAAGTCAAATTGCCAATGCTTGATATACAGCAGTATGAAGATGATGTTTGAACATTTTATAAAATATTAAGGAGTAGTCAAATACGTACGATAATATATTGGTAAACTCAGATTCATAGATTATAATAATGAACTCTAAGCTCCGGTAATACGATCAAAGATTGAAAAAAAATTACAATTTTTATTAGGGCCTAATCAAAATGGTTCTTCTTACTTAGTTCTTCTTATCAAATATGAATTTGTTTAAAACCCCAATTCGGTTTAACTAAGGAGGTAATTTTGGACTTCAGAATAGCATCCGTAGAAAGATTGGAGATTTTCTCGCCTCTCCCTCTAAACTTGACTCCATTTGCACAGTAATATGCACACAAGATAGATTTTCTCTTTTTGGACTTCAGAATAGCATCCTTAGAAACGTTGGAGATTTTCTCGCCTCTCCCTCTAAACTTGACTCCATTTGCACAGTAATATGCACACAAGATAGATCTTCTCTGATGACACTGATGTCAGAATGATCTTAGGCCGTCATGATCCACGTGTGGGCCAGCCAAAGGGTAAAAATATTGTCTAGACAGATATTGTTTTCACTGATCTCCGACTGGAAGAGTATTCAATTTATTCAGAATTATTGTCGACGCCCTCTATTCAAATACATACTCCAGGTAAAAAAAAAATCAGGAATATAGTCTTTTTCTTGAGAAAATCTGTCTCCTCATACAGATGAAAAGGGCTGCACTGAATTCCTTTTTACCATACTGAATACTTCAGAAGACAAAACGGACGATACATGAATACAGCATCGCGCAGATCAGTTTGAAATTACATGTAAATGGCTATACTGAATGAGTGATAATCCCACTCCGATTTGCCCTTTTCATTTGCCTTATATCTGAGATCCCAGATTTACAAGATTAGTATATACAAAGAGGAGGTGAGCTCTCCCACTCATAGAAGGAGAGAACAAGAACCTGGAGTGTGAAGATTACAGCTGCATGGAATGTTTGACCTGTTTCGACCGTGAAAAGAAAACCTATTCCACTTCTTTTTGTTTCAATTGATATTTTCACCTANAAAGAAAGAAAGAAAGAAAGAAAGAAAGAAAGAAAGAAAGAAAGAAAGAAAGAAAGAAAGAAAGAAAATGATAGAATGTAAGGCATTTCGAACACGGTCAGGGTGAGCGCAAGTACTTGTTATGTTGGAACAATCTGGACATTGCACCTCAACCTTACTTTAAATCTGCAGGTATTAGCTGTAAGGTATTAAACGGGTTTGTTTCACTTTGTTTTAGCTGATTTTGGCATTGTTACACATAAATTTGCACTGCAGATTTGCCGGCTGTCGCCTGCTGCTTAGTATTTTTCCTTATGGAGTAATTTTCTATTCTGATGAGTTGAACTGAGCTTGATCTGATCTTAATGAAATTCAAGGCGAACTGAGCTGACCTGAAAAATATACAATTTTCCTGGAACTGAGCTAAACTTGATCTGAGAGCATTTTTTCCTTAGTGAGTTTATCTTGATCGGAACTGATTTTTTTTTAGTGAATTGCCCAACCCTGGTTGATATCGAGGTCGTACTGTGTTTGGGCAAACCCTTTTCCTGGAAGCTGTAGTTTATCTAACTAAAAATGAATGAATGACTGAACAAAGGTAGGAGAGAAGGTGGAAGGCAGGGAAGGAAGTCATGCATATTGAGATAATATGACACTGAACTAAAAGAGAATGAGGGAAGGGACAATTAAATATATCATTATCATTTCAGGCCACAGTAGGTCGAAGTTATAAAATAACCAATTGATTATCCTTTCTGATTCTCTAATCCTAAGCCTAAAATTTCATAGATTTTTAATTTCACTGAAAAAAAAAATCCAAACTCTAATGTATACAGGGGGAAAAGCTTTCAACACAATGCGTTTGGTAAAGCGAGATTTACGGTTCCTATGGTCGAATTAATGACATACACGACTGAAGAATCATAAAGATGATATTGTAATAATAATAAAATACAAACTGTGTGACTGAAAATCACTGTACTAACATACACAGGATTGTATTTTGAAGATTTCTCTCTAAAACAGGCTGTGTACTTTGTAAACGTGTTAAGTTCCTTGTGGAGGAGCAGTTGTTTTTTTTTTAAAGGTATTAAAATAAATGGCCATTGATATCAAAACAAACAAAGGCTGCTGTTTTGTAGAGGTGGGGAGAATCCGGATGAAGTATTCGGATTGACGGATTGAGAGATTAATCGGCTCATCCGGATGAAGGATTGGCTCATCCGGATGAGAAACTTGTAGACGTACAGTCCGCTGCCGTAATCAGCAGTCGGGCGAGTTCAATGAGATACTGAGACAGCGTTTGGAGGTGTTTGTAAAGGTTTGACTCTGACGCTGATACTGGCTTGAATCATCTCGCTGTCCGGCAACGGTGACTTGGTGTTTCCGGCCACACGGTTATGATTTGATATCAATTGACCAATAGGGAGACATTAACGATCTAAGTAGGCAGTTAGGTCATCTGTTATGTTTAAATTTAAAATAAGGACTGCATTTTATTATATTCTGACAAAAGCTCTGAGATTTCGATGACAGCTGCGTCACATGATGTTTTTGCTACTGAGTGCAGACACCACAATGTTTTGACACCTCATCAACTTCAATTTTTTTTTTTGGTTTTATCACTTTACTTCTCTTACCTCCTCCCCCTTCCCCTCTCAAAAAAAAATTCAGAGGTTGGGNGGGGGGGGGGGGGGGGAAGAGAAGGAGAGACTATGACTTCTCACTTCCTAATATATGTGTCAGTCTCTCTCATGAGCCTGTCTGGTCGAACCATGCGTGGCAACAGTCCTGTTTACAGCAACCATCTAACTGACAGAGGAAGTGCTGTGCGAAGTACATGTACAGATAGATGACTCCACAAAATCGCAACCCTACAGGAGCATGGAGAAGGCTGTGTCAAGGTGGAAATGCGATTTACAAAAGCTTCTCATTTCTAGCTTAACATATTCTGATTTCTGAGACATGCTGCGATCACATGGATTGGGATAGGCGGAGTCAGTTCTGTAATGAGCTGACAGTCGCCCCGGGCCCTGATACTCTGGGAAATATAAGATTAAAAATACGGTAACCTACAACTTCGAGTTTACTAAACTTTTTTTGCATTTTCTGAAACGGCAATACTTCACAACAGTTTACCATGATCGGAAAGGTGGAACAAGTGGACAATGGTCAGCGGGGGTCAGTGACCATGAATTTGCATATTTATACGCAAATTAAAGGAAATAAACTCAGAAATCATTTTAACCTAATGTTTTTCAAATCTGCCGCCTTGGTATGACTAAATCAGCTTTTGATGTCAAGATTTTAACAAAGAAATAGTGCAAAAAAAAAAAAAGACATTTAAACTAGGTTTTCTCAATTTTATGGAAATAACGCCTAACCCACAATGAAAATATATAGTACATGGAAACGCACGCAAAGCTAAGGCGTAATTTTTGGTCAGTGCTATGCAGGAGGACGAGGACAAAAAATAGTGAAAGAAAACTATTCGTCGGCATGCCCTAAGTGGACAATGGTCAGCAAAAATTAAAATATAATTCAAATTTGCTGGATAGTTATTGGTGAATGAAATGGTAACCCGCAATATCAAGGGAACAAATAATTTTTAAAAAATTTTTTTTTTACATTTTCTATTGGAGCAGTACTTCCCACACTAACCTAGATAAGAAGACTTACCGCAGCTGGAAGGATGAACACTTGTCAGTAGGAATCAGTGACCATCATTTTACACAATGTCGTTCGAAGTATAAGGAATAAAATTAGAAACACTCAAACTTGGTTTCTTCCACGATATGACATTCCGATTCCGTTGAATTAGCATTTTTTATTCTCCACATTTTAACTAAGAAATAGTACGAACACAAATTTCAAAGTTGTTTTTCTTTATTGTACAAAACCAAGCCTCCTATACAATTAAAATCCGTTCGCAGAAGGGCATTTAAATCTGAACTGTTATTTAAAAGAGTGAGAACAAGTTAAACAACTAGAATGAAGTGACAGCCACAAGTACTGGTTTATATTCTATAACTGGACAACGGTCAGCAGACTAAAATGACATTACAATTAATTGCCTAATGTGTAATGTAATACATATTATGTTTTACACTGAAAGCAGCATCCAGATAACAGAACAAATCTCTGGAGATCTCCAGAAATCTAGCCAAAGCGGAGGAGTGGACCGAAATAAACTGGTTAATGATCAGTGAATTCAGTGGCTACAGAAATTGCGATTTACTTTTATTAAATACTTCAAACAATTGGCCCGACTCTGCAATTATTATTATTATTATTATTATTATTATTATTATTATTATTATTATTATTATTATTATTGGTGCCCTGCTGTCCACAGAAACAAACTGGAAATGATATAGTCTATTTGATGTTTCAGGATAAGGCAACCAGAGAGTTAATGACAAGTCATCTTTCTAGCTCGCAACTAGGTTTACCCTCGGTTTGTAGCTAAATATAGATTCCAAAGACAAGTCACACCGACCAGTAATAAAACACAACTAGTCTAGAGAGCGATATGGACGATCTTGTTTTGCCATCCGTCAGTCGATTGTTCTGAAGTTCTTATGTCGGTAAAGTGTTGGTGGTTGTGTTTTTTTCTTTTTTTAGTACTGTGCGAATGTGCGGCATGTGTGTACGCTTGAACGCCATGTATATTGTATTTATTGTAGCATTGTGATCATGCTGTGCAATTTGTATAATCTTATCTGTCTAGTATATCCAAAGTCCCTCGGTGAGAAAATAACAGCTGATTAAACTCTGGTTTTTGTATAAGAAGACAAATAGACACATACCAGTAGTTAAATCAGCCATTATCTTCTTGAAAAGCCATCCCAAAATGAAGTAAATGGACAAGGCCGCATTGAAAAGCGCAATTTATTTCAATCCAGATTACGAACGAGAAAATCAACAGTTGGTACGGAGAGTGAAATTAACGTTAATGTTTTGACACAAAGAAATCGCAAAAAAAACCAGGTTTCTTGCACCAACCTAACATGAACTTTGAGATTTAATATGAAACAAATTAAGTGCACAGACGTTGACAATAAAAATAATGAACAACTTTCTGAGCTTCACAGAAGGATTCTTTGATGGCATAAATAGCCGTAGAATCTTGTCAGTCATCTCACACACCCAGAGTTCCTGGTTGACTGGTTTCTAAAAAGGAAACATCATCCCCCAACCCCTATTCCCTTCTGTTTTAGATTGGTAAGCAAGAACTTTACCAGGCACTTGTTCAAAATCCACCACTTTGCAGGAAGCTAAGTCAAAACTCAAATACGTTACAATGTCACCTTTATGGTTCTTTGGATCTGTTGTGAACTTATCCAGAGTTTCAGGATACTTTCGGAATGGAAGTTCAGTAACTCTGAACTCAATTTTTTTTTTTTTTGCTTTCCCTTGAAGCCAAGACACATCAAATTCTCCATTTCATCCTCACAATCCTTGACTTAAGCTTTAACTTCATGCCCTCTCCAAACGGTTCTTTGCCTTCTAAGTTTACCAACTGGTGTTGGAAGCCCCAAATTACTCAGGATCGCACTCATAGTTACACAGGTGTCTCTATTACTCACTTTACAACTATCAAAAATACTCCAGAGACAAGGATATTGATGTCTGAATTGAGGGTCTGGCTCGGGTTCAGTTTCTGAACTGCTTATCTTAGATGATGACCCCTGATCTTCTCAGAGACTTGTTGTAAGAATTCACTTCAGTTGCAGTATCTTGAATCGGCAAAGCAGAAGTGGAATCCTTCATGGGACATCAACATTCTCAGTTACCATTTTGCGCGCTGTCGTCAGATCTACCCAGAACTTCCAATCCTCCTCCTCGTTTATTGGGCGGTGGCCTCTAGCAGTCCTCTCTTTCACGGGTGTCTTTATCAAAACATCTGCAAGTGGAAGCCTTAAAAATTTTCTTGAAAGTGACTAAACGTACAGGAAAGTGTTGACTGTCCATTGGATACTCTGAGGCAATATGTCCTTTTATATAAGTCTTCTCACTTGTGTCCAATTGCTTCCAGATCAATAGATAGTACTGGTGCCACCTGGTAGATTTTTCTCACTTCATGTGCAGTTTGTTTATGTGTTGACTCATGTGCTAGGTCTTGTTTATACCAGCGAAGAGCTCGGTAATTATTTTCCCAAGTTGGAATTTAATTCAATCAAACAATCTATGACTTCTCAAACTACAAAGAGATTATGCTTTGTTTTACATCGAGTCGCCTTTGCCATAATTCACATGACTGAAAGACATGGAAAAGATCAAGCATAGGATAAGCTGTGAAAAATGCTGATCCATTTAGTCAGTCTCAGCTTCATGTTATTGCTGAGTCATTTCCTTAATTTTCTGATAATAGTCAAGAAACTGAGCCCAAAATAATATTGTCACTTGTTGTTTAAGGACCCCCTTCTAGATAGGATATCTTTGAAGTTACATGAAAAAGTATCTTTGACAGGATTTTGTAATTTTAGTACAGTATGATTTATATACAGAGCTGTAAATGAAATGGTTTGTTAGATACCATTTTTTGAAAAAAAGGCAGTTTTCATTAAAATTAGTGGTTTTTAGCATTTTCGTCAAAATTTTGCTTAAAAGTTCGGACTTATCATAAACTTGTGGGTGTGGAAACAACTTGATTTAGGATTTGGATGTACACGAGCACATTTTTATCACTGGTTCCATGGCTTTTATATTTATTCGACCCACCTTATAAGTATACAAATAGTCTAATAGCAAAGCAAGTATTCGAAGGTAAGTTCTATTACTGTATAAGTATAGATTCAGTGTGTTGGGTTAAAGCTTACTGAGATACACTTCAAACCAAAACAAAACAAAAAAAAGTTTGTAGTTGCTATCTTTCTCAAATTACAAACATACAAAGGCTCATCTGGCAGGCAGGCACACGCACACACACACACACACACACACANCACACACACACACACACACACACACACACACACACACACACACACACACACACACACACACAAAATTTGGTGCAATATTCCGATATGTGCAGTTATTGGGTGCACTGCTTATAACAATATTTCGCAATTATGTCGTCGTATCAGGAAGTTATTTAAGCTAGAGGTCTGGGATTTCGACACAATATCGCAACATCAGTGTAAGCCAAAAGCTTGAAAACCCGAATTTCAGCCAAAGTAGTCTAACCTTTACAGGGGTATAGGTTCTAAGCGAGGAATTGGAAATCTACTCCATTACATATACGCCCAAAATACATTCAGTCTGCGTAAAGGCAACTCTGCCATCTTATGACAAGAAGGCACATATGCAATATAATTTCTATTGCAAATATATTTTTTTTGGTCAAAAAATGGCAGAGCTCCTCAGGAACTTGGAAAAAGCTGCCATTTAATAGAAATATAGCATTTTGTTCTCCATATGACAATGAAAATTCAATTAACAAGTTTGTCTGATGTTTTCTCTATCAAAAAAATTCGGTATATTTTCGCATTTTGCTATGTGGAAATTGTTTCAGTTAAACGAAAATGCCAATTATCTGGATTGCAATTGAGCGGAGCCAACTGTTTCTAGTCTAGTACAATTTAACTAGCATTCATTGCAATGATGGCACAGATCAGACCTAACCTACCTTTAGCGTTTTCCATTCACACTACACACTGTAGGTTAATGAACTCAGCAGGGCTTATGGTCGGCAGGGGCGTAAACTTAGTCCCTCTGCGATCCCCGTCATGCAGGGGCTTCCGCGCGCAATGGGGTTTGGGGACCCAAGAAGAGTAAGTATACGACGCCTGGAAAAAAAAGTTGTGCCTCTCATCGTAGAAGTAATGGGCCCAGTGAGTTAGTTCTGATTGAAGATGCACGCAGGCAGTGGCGTAGACAAAGATATTTAGCTGACTGGGCGGGAGATAACGTTTATCGCTACTCTTCGGGTTATAGGTTGACGAGGTTTGACATTTGCAACCACGTGTTTGTCTTGTGTCTTTTCCTACCCCAGTGTCACAAAAATGGGATATAGACTGAAGCACGAGATGGGTCATTTTGATCAGGCTTTAATCACCGATGACACGACACAATTTTACCCCAATTTTGGCCTGACTATATCAATGTGATAGTGAATACAAGATATACTTCTACCGCTATGTGATGATAATTACGTGACTTCTCTAGCAGCTAGGTTGATATGATGAAAGTTAATAATAAGTTAAGAAAACTATAGCAGCATACTTGGAGTAAAGCAGCCTTATCAAACGAGACCTTTAGTAGCACTGAGACCTTTAGTAGCACCTGAGACCTTTAGTGACGAAGCAAAGCGAGCGGCTTCAGGTCTGTTTCCATGGATGCGATACATTGACATATAATTTTGTCTCTGCTGTGGGCTTCTTCCTGCCTTGTCAGCATTTTATCAAATCTTTTCCTGTAGAAATTTCTTAAATCATTAATTTTATTTGTTTTCGTTTTTGTAAATGATGGTGGAAATAGTGGACAGTGGTGGTGGGGTGAAGATTGTCGTTATTGTTGTTGTTGTCGTCGTCGTCGTCGAAGTAATAGTAGTTGTAGTTTTTCTTTTGTTCTCGTTGGTGGTAGTGGTGGTGAATAAGAATAAAACAAAAATATGGTTCACTCTTCGAATTTAATGTTATTTGGATGAATTTTATCTAGCAATTTAGTCTAGTATTCAAAGAAAAAGAAATAAACCATTGATAAAAAAAATAAAAATAAAATACGACTTTATTTACCCCGTAGGGAAATTGTTTTACAATGTCATACAGTGTTAAACATCTCATTCATAATACAACACATATAACAATACACATCATACATGTAAATACATAATATAAGGCATAGACTGCTGTAGATGTACTTACACTTCCGGATATTCCTATCTCCGCAGGACGAAATTCGAAGAATTTTTGTTCACACTAAGAAACCTCGCAATCCCTTCGTCAGATGAAACTCCCAGAAGGCTAATTCTTATCACAAGAAGACGCAGAAAGTTTGAGTCTGGCCAAACGAACCGGTTTCTGATACAGCATACAACTGTTCTCAGCATGTTCTTTATATAGTCGCTCTGTATCCTGGATTCGATACAAGTTTGCTTATCTCACAGGCAACTGGATATGTCGTAACAAACTTTGTACCACTTTCACAGTTACTGCTAAATATCGTATCTTTCCACAGAGACTGTCTTTTGCGCCTCAAGCCTCCGCATGGGCCACAGTGGTAACAAGCGTTGAATCTCTTCAAATTCTTAGCCGAGAGCAAAGGGATCTTCTATTCGTTATCCTACAGACTACGCTATCTCATCTATGGTTAAAACCGACCTTGCCTAATAATCAGTCAATTACACTGACAACAGCGGCGTAGCCCCCCCAAAAAAACAAACTAGGGAAACAGAGATGAAGAAAGAGATTTTAACACGTCGATGTGTGTGTATGTATGTGTGTGTGTGTGTGTGTGTGTGTGTGTGTGTGTGGTGTGTGTGTGTGTGTGTGTGTGTGTGTGTGTGTGTGTGTGTGTGTGTGTGTTTACAAAAATGGTTCCCAACCTAAGATATGCCTAGATACATGGGTTCTCCGTGTCAAATCTAAAGCGAAATACTTATATCTACAACAATAGGCCTTTGAATTACTGATTGATCTCTTTTACCACCAATGGATTTTTGATCGGTCTGGAAGGATACACGGGACTATCTGGTGGCATCGCGGGATACGCCGACAACGAAAAGTTGGAGAACCCTGATTAAGTCTCGATTGTCAACCACCGTTGACAGATAGACGAGTGTATTAATGACCAGGTATGGAAACGAGAAGAGGAAAACATAATTGTAACAACAGTGCGAAACAGAATCACCAAAGCTACATTTGCGTGTTCTTGCTAGATCATTGCCGCCTCTCTCTCTCTCTCTCTCTCTCTCTCTCTCTCTCTCTCTCTCTCTCTCTCTCTTTAAAATTATGTATGTATATAAAACACTTGGTCACCTCAAACCCATTTCTCTCATTACACAACACAACCAAAATTCCTCCCCTATAGGTTGTCGTACTTATCCCAGACAGCTTATCCCATACAGCTTTTACGGGACACCCCTTACAAATCGGAACCGTCTATCCAAATGTATTTAGGCCTTGACACACGCACTGAAATCAAACAGGTGGGCCTCAGTAATGGACAAGTGTGCACGGTGCTAAGCATAATTATAGTCTAGGACGGGCAAAGAAAAGAAGAAGTTATGTGAATCAGCGCGTAGCAGACTAAAAGTCTGCTTTCAGCGTGCTCATTAGCAACACAAAACACTTTTTACCGAAGAGTGCCAAACACCCTGCATTGACTGGATAGGAAGCTTAGTCAGCCAGATTAGTGGTTTGATCATAATTATTCTCTTGGCTACAACAATCACTCTGAAAAATACAGTGGGACCTGAACATCATGGTTCATGATAATTGTAATAGAAAGGGTTGAATCTGTTCGAAAATTATCTATTCCAGATAAGGCCTTTCTATAACAATATGGCCCTTGGCTACTACCTGCGGAGAGGGGTAAACTTGTGGACTTGACTAGTAAAGTCAAGTATCTTTAGCTACTGTCACAATAGGAATGGTTTCTAGTATTAAGCAGCATAATATTGATACTGTGTGTACCAGCCCTGAAGTCACAAATATCTAAAGCCTATTACTGATTAGGCCTAAGTATGCTGACATGATACTTGGTTGCAGTGCTTGCCACAGGGTGCGACTGGTCAAGTGGTCAAACATAGATTAAGAGCACTGCTTCATCCGGGTGCATAGGCCTATCCAACCCAGACATGAAGGTCATCTCCTCGGAGGTGCACCAGCTGAACTTTCCTTTAAGGATGACCTACAACAGGAAAAAAATGCGTAGACAAAGTTCAGGGTGGACCGACTGACCTCATAATCGCACATCACGTCTTATGCAACCTCCCTTTGATTACGAGTATTCTGTTGATTTATTATAAGGTATCGATCGACTACGTCTTAAATTAAGGATAGGTTGGATTGGATTTCTAACAGTTACGATTAATTACTTCTGGTTATTAGCCCGTCATCAGATAAAACAACTTCGAATGTTGTGGTAAGAAATTGGTGCGAATGAATTCGGTGAATGGTTTGAAAGAAAGTATGCAGTTTGGAATGAAGGAAGAACGTCCTGTCTAGCTATTTAGACTTTAGTTACTGGCTTTTTGCTCTTGACGACGGTTAACACTACACGTGTTTCCTCTGCGAAAACTATGCAACCAGTGATGACTAGCTTCTTGTTTCCTTCACCTCTCATTGCGTATTAGAAATTACTCAAATAACAAGCACACAAACCGCCCGTCTGCGGAGGGTCATAACGTTCAGTCTTACCTATCGACCAATGCTCAGAAGATTAATAAAGAAAGCTCAAAACAATGTCAGGGGAGTAAAAGTTCATATGCCAGGTCCCTCATAAATAGTGGGAAATGCCTGCGTGATACCACCTCTATCAACCAAGCTAACCGTACCTTCACGTGTGGTCATACTTGATCCGGTGCTCCCTGTTTTCACCAACACGGCTCTGGCGGATGGCGAGCTGTCGGTGCCAATAAACAAACCGACCCCCCTGAGTCCACAGGGAAAACTTTGGACTAAGGGTGGGGTAACCCTACAGAAACCCTCGGCAGAGCAGGACCCCTCCGATAGGTGAGGCAATGCTGGGCCCACCGGCGAGTGGACACCTCCCGATACACACCGAGGCCAGGGAGCTCACCCTGGAAAATAAAAGCACGGGTAGGCAGAGCTCGACAGCGCTGGACCGCAATCGCCTAGGAAGTTGGAGAAGGACACCTCTGACTCCAAGTCTAAACAAATCCATTAGCAGGGGACTGCCACTGTCTAGAGAGCAAACTCAAATAAAGATGGTCCCCGAAACGGAATATGCCAGCCATCAGACGGGAAGGCATAGGGCGGCATATACGAACAACCCATATGGTCATGCTCAAAATAATGCCACATTATTTTTTTTTTTTTGGAATACATAAAGAAAGCTAAAACAATTTTATTTTTTTGTACGTCTATAAGTAGCTTTTCCATATCAGGGTTTTAAGATAAAGATAACCGATAAATCAGTTTTTACTGATCCTGAAGGGAATGTTTTCTAATAGGGTTCTTCAGATCTTCCGCGTCGACCTCGAATTGCTCTAAGTCCGATAACCGCCTACGTCATCAGTCGGAGGGCACCTGGCGAGGCTGGGGGGTCAAAGTGCATATCCGTGCATAACATTGGCCGAGGCTAGTGACCAGCTCTATGTGGAGCATGGAGAAAATGACGTTCCTGGCGCTAAAATTGTTTTAATGACCAAAATCTACTTCATCAAACTGTTCTTCTGTAGGGTATCCCCACGAAATCAATGCAATCCAAAGATCTATATCACTATGCCGGCTTCTTCGCTCGGGGAAGAGGGAAAGATCTGTGTAATCTTAGCATTAGGAGCTGGAATCCATGATCAGACCTACCTTGTTATCAAAAATTTGGTAATTATCATTTCATTAAATAAAGTTCTTGTATCAAATGCCCCTTGGTGCATGAAAGAAGTATATGTTATACTTATCAAGGACTTAAGAATTCGCGCATATGATTTCATACTTAGCAAAAAGATTATATACCTATTGATATAATAACTTAATATCTTGACTTCTCCTTCCTCCTCTCCCACTTGCTGCTGATTAATAGGTAATACTGATACCAAAAGACATTATAAAACATATTCTCTAGACAGTAAATAAAGGTTGATTTATCTCCTTATGTGAGCATGTAGAGGAACTTCGATATTAAGTGTTGATTCATTTAATAAGTGTAACTTACCTTGGTATTAAGACT
>JAWQUT010000308.1:0-32569 GCA_033807755.1 Ellobium chinense | reverse complement strand
GGAGCTCACCCTGGAAAATAAAAGCACGGGTAGGCAGAGCTCGACAGCGCTGGACCGCAATCGCCTAGGAAGTTGGAGAAGGACACCTCTGACTCCAAGTCTAAACAAATCCATTAGCAGGGGACTGCCACTGTCTAGAGAGCAAACTCAAATAAAGATGGTCCCCGAAACGGAATATGCCAGCCATCAGACGGGAAGGCATAGGGCGGCATATACGAACAACCCATATGGTCATGCTCAAAATAATGCCACATATTTTTTTTTTTTTTGGAATACATAAAGAAAGCTAAAACAATTTTATTTTTTTGTAAGTCTATAAGTAGCTTTTCCATATCAGGGTTATAAGATAAAGATAACCGATAAATCAGTTTTTACTGATCCTGAAGGGAATGTTTTCTAATGCCATTCTATGGTGCATATATTTCATTCATGATGATACATACATATAAAATGGTACACATTACACATGATACATAATATTACAATGTTATCAGACTTATATATTATATGCAGATTCAAAGAAACGTGTAGCTTGGCACAGACCGAGAGGAGAGGTGGAGTAGTAAATATAAAGCGGGTAGGATAGGTGAGATTGGGGGGGNGGGGGGGGGGGGGGGTGCGGTTATAAAATCGGCTGAGAGAACAAAGGAAGCCACCGCATATTCTAGGAACGGTTTCCTGTGGAAAGAAAGAATCTGGCATACTGACCGTCCAATCGATTGGTTAGATCGCTAATAAAACTTATCACAAGAGTTTGTTTAAGAATGCTGAATCTAATTACACTAACTAGTCTAATTCATAATCAAGTGTGAAGTAAATTTAGGACCATACTATAGTGTCCTGAACCATACCGTATTGTCCTGTTACGGAATATAGGCAAAAGGTGAACTACCAGGACGTTAGTTATCATTCAAGTGAACTTTCCTGAGTTATGTCTGTTGACATACTGTATATATATATAATAATTAATTTATGATTAATGATTTCACTTTCTGTGTCCCTGGTACGAGTTAAGTATGGTCAAGAAGTGTTGACAAGAGTTGATATCGGATCATGAACATCCGGGTACGGCCATCAGAACTGACCCGTTTGAACTCAGTACTCTACTCGTGGCCTTATTCTGACTTGCTCCTGAACTGCCGATATATGTACTCTATACTCCTCTGTTTATGTGTCCAGTGATGTGGCAATAGCAATAACAATAATAAAAACAACAATCTTTTATCTAACTCTAGCAGATATCTACATCAGAGCAATGCATATATTTCTACAAATAAGAGGAAAGACAGGAGGAAAGCTCGAGGACACATTATAATGGAAAAATTAATGATTATTTTTTCTGTGTGTGTGTGTGTGTGTGTGTGTGTGTGGTGTGTGTGTGTGTGTGTGTGTGTGTGTGTGTGTGTGTGTGTGTGTGTGTGTGTAAGGCCATTATGTAATAAAGGTGGGATATAAGATATGTTTCATATAATGTCATCAGTCACACTTCGCACTTACTTTCATTAACGAAATTTTCACGACTTTGCTGACATTTAATAGCTTAATGGTCTGAAATTTCACCACTTGAGCAGTGTTTCTTACACTCCTTCCAGACCTCCCATTATTTCAGTTTCACATGTACACAGTAGCCTATATAGAGAGACAAACACGGTCAAATAATTCAAGAATTCAAATTTCAAGGAACAGGCACATCCGAGTTCAGATTGTAAAGTTAACTAGAAATACAGTGTAATTTAAGAGACTGAAACTTTGCAACGCTGGCAACAAGGAATTTGAATATGTTCGAGGTCGAACGCAGGGCCGTGAGTAAATAGTGCTCCAGCAGCCTCCACCCACAATACGGGGCGGATATGTTCATGGGAACTCCAAAAACGGGATAGAAAGAAGGGAAAAAGGGTAGAGAAAAGAAGAATATGGAAGGAGAGAGGGAGAGAGATGGAGGAGGGGGGAGAAATAGGATGCATATTATGACACATGGATGACCAGCGTATTTTTTGCATTTTAATTTTATTGATTGTTTCCCCTCTTTGACTGCAAGGGACTTATATGATAGGGGACCAAAAAAAAAAAAAAAATTGCGAATTTGTATAACTTGCCATTTTCTTATAACACTGCGTTACAAATAATTTCAAATAAGGTGTAACTATGTGCACTTGCGTTGTTCCACTATATGTTGAGTTGCGTCCCTTGTATTATGTAACCAATCAAATCATCAACTGTTCCTCTCACGGTTCTTGTGTAATGTCTACCGCCTCTTGTGTGCGTGCATTTCATCTCTGTCAATAAACTGTTTATGTTCAAGGACTGGGCTTTCTCAAGTGTGTTACATAAGGCATATCTGGGACCCTACTAAATTAACTTTCCAAGGCCATGGAATGTCTTTGCTGTTTGCCTTTCCCAAAAGCTCTCCATACATGCTGCTAGACAAATCATTATTAAATTTTCATCTAATTCCAGTGAGAAATTACTGATCCCAAATTGCAAATTTTTCCTCCTCTCAATGAAATATTTTCATGTGAGCACATCCCGGGTGGATCTCCCCGTCGCCCGTGGGCCTTCGGTGCACTTTTAGCCTTCTTCAACAACATTCCCGGATCCATCCCAGGAGATGAGTCCATTTTTTTTTCTGGAGGGGGAGAGGGCGGGGCGGAAAGGGGGGAGGGATAATTCGCTGAAAACATGAAACAAGTACAGAGCTGGGAGCTTTATCTTTTTTTTTTCTTTTGTAAGAGTGGCTAAATAAGGATAGTGAGTGCAAAGGAAGAGCAGCCAGGCGATGGCTTTGCGGGGTGGGAATAGGGGGAGAGCGGACGAAGTTGTTAAGGCTCTGATCGAACTTGTGATATTCAACTGCTTAAGACCGATCCTTGTAAAGTTGTATCAGAATAACAAATTCAGGGATATAGACAGTTTCCACAGTTGTATCACGTTTACAGACTTCCAAACATAGAGTCTAGGCCTGTAGGGTAGTCAAAATAAAACACAGCTGGTTTCACTTTCGTTCCACAACAACATTTTTTTTTTCAAAAGACAGAAGACTGTAATGTCTAGGTAAAGTCACTGGATAAACGTGCATCCTCATTTTAATTGGAACTTTTTTTTAACATTCTAAGGGGCTGCGATTAAGTGGATCGACAATAAAATGCAGACTGAGACAAATAAGCCTAGAAGTAATATTCTCTAAACAATATAATAATATGAAAGTCACTCGGTCTTAATCTCAAGTACCACGTTTATAATTGAACAGAAGTTCCTGTCACTCAGAATTATATATTATATCGTCGCCCATTTCACGCAGGGGCGTATTCTCATTTGCTAGTATGTTGCGTACGTAGTAAGTACATACCTTCGTTAGATGGACGACGATATAGGCATGTATGCCGTCGGGAGGAAATTTTATACATATGTCTTTTTACCATATTCATAATTTCATGTGATGCTATCCTTTTCACCTTTCTTATATATCTTTCTGTATTTTTTTTCTTCTTCTTCTTTTATACTTGTCGTCGTCGTCATTGCTGCTGTTGTCGTTGTCGGCGGCTATGACATAACGAAGTCTTCATAGAGGCATCTAATAGCCTAGATATAACGTGCGGTGTTCAGTGTACCCTCAAAATGCAGATATTTGAAAACTATCACACATCAAAACGCAAACAGACGTGATGCTAGAAAACTATTTCCCAACAAAACTGTTTATCCGCAAAAATGAAAAATAATGTTCATTATGACTTGTTCCAAAGCGATGCCAGTGCGTCAAAATAGGGCCTAACTGACGCTGTCCTTCCGGCCAACAGGCGAATACATATGACATCCTGTGTCCAGATTTATCAACGCATTTTGTTCAGTTTCAGTGTTTTTCTCCCGGGCTTAAAACCAATGAATTTAGGCTATCGTGGAACATTTAGAAGATTTTACGATTAAAGTGAAACAAAATAATTTGTAATTTGAGAAAATTACCAACAGTAATAAGTAACTTTTTATTTAAGATTTGACTTCGAATTGCCGTAGGAGACGTGGAACGGAAGTTCTTTTTACATTGGCGCGCTATTTGACGCGGGATATCTATCAATCCGAGCGCGCAGAGTTGTCTGCTGTCTTCGCCGCAGGGAAGCACAAAGGCTAAGAAGAGAACCTAATAAAGCAGTTTATTTCTTCACATCTCGACATCTTTTCTTTATAAGAATTTGCATCATGTTCGTCCAGAAAAGAGGTAGATATATCTTAAGTGTATTCTAATGCAGTTTCTTAAATTTTGAGAACAGATTACTGATTTGGGCAGACTCTGCATAATACAATGACTCTAGTCTAGACTAGATCTAAAGAAGGTGGACAAAATCAAAGTGTATATAGACTAGTAGACTACAGCAATGTAGACTAGTGCAGATGTCATGTTTTTGCATTGGTCATAGCTTCCAGCCAACCTCATGCCAGTCGGCGTCGCAGGTGCCAGATGTGGACTTAACCGGTTAACTCTGTGGTCAGACGTAGACTCAAAATCAAATGTCACTTCTCAGACTCAGAACACAGCTGACCTTCTCTAACGACAGCACCGATTCCATAACTTGTCTATGACTAAATGAACTGTATCGTAGGTGCTGTCATTAGAGATAGCCAACAGACTGACCAAGAGAGCCTACTACTACTAGACATTTAAATTTAAGACATCAGGTTACTAATATTACTATGGGGAGAAACTTCCAAAAGATCAATGATGTTTCCGATAGGCGTAGACTATGTAGTCTAGTACTGCCAGCATACAAAGTGAGACAACATTGTTCATATGGGGCTTAGGTCAGTAGATAGTGTGTTAGATTGGATCTAAAGTATTATTAGACTAGACTAGACTAGATCTAGTCTAGATTTATCTTTTTGAGAGTGACTAAGGAACTCCTGCACTTTGGCGGACTAATCTTGATCTGATTCATGTAAATGTTGATGAACAGAGCACTTTTATGTGGGGGGAATGCTGTTTACACCAAGACTGGATCTAGATTAGGTGCAGAAAGAAGAAGAGAAGAATGTAGACCGTATGACTAACATTGCTTTTTTTTTTTGTTTGTTTAACAGGAGGCCGCACTGAGAAAGTCCACTTTGACAAGATCACTTCAAGAATTCAGAAGCTGTGTTATGGTTTGCATAAGGATTTTGTGGATCCGGTATGCCACTTACTCAAGTCCTCAAACTAGAAAGCTTAGATCTCTAGATCTATATATTTGTGGTCCACAAGAAATTGTTTGTAGTCACAATGCTAAATCTCAGAACACTCAAGCTGAAAACAAACCCCGGTAAAATAAATTTCTGACCCTAAGCATCTTTTGAAAAACCGAGTGAATTACAAATCATGACTTCTGCTTTTGAGTCTGAGACTACACATCATTGTCATCAAGCCATGTTTCACTTCTCTAGGGAGGGGACGCCAGGAGGTGTTGTGGCCACATTTTAGACTCAGTGTCCCATGTTATTTTATAATCTTTGGTTTTGACTAGCCCAACTCTCCAGCACTTTGTTAATAATTCATTAATTGTAAAATATTTCAGGGGAGCAATTTTGTTTTGTGTATGACTAGAGCTTCGTGGGAGAAAAATTTATGTTCGCATTTTAGCAATCTGCAACTTTTAGGGTAGTCTGGATTCATTCTGCAGCTGAGCAGAAACAGGTCATATTTAACTAAATTACATTATAGAAAGCAACCAGACTTTAGATATTTAAATATGAATGTCTTTGCATACACAGAGCAATAGCTTGATAAAAAGTTTGAAGTTTCAGGCTAATATTCAAGCTTATTAATTACTTGGGAGAGAAAGTTAAAAGTTTATGGAATGTAATTATTCAGGCACATAGAATTTTCTTTGATTATATCAGGGTTTGCTCATTCTGCATGAACATAATAATATGCAGCGACGTTCTAAATTAACTAAGCGCACAGCCTTGTTTGCCACTAAGCATATTTCGAAGAAAGTGCTGACTTTGAGAAAGTGAACAATTCTGCATACACCATCACATCGTTGTATAGAAACTGCCTTTAAGCAAAATAAAATTGTATATACACACTCAATTTTTGTTTGCACTTAGAAGTGCAAACCCTGTTGGTTGCACTTTGTTGCAGATTATATTTAGAGGGTTAATATTTTATGAATGTCTGTGAAACTTCACAGGCTGCAATAACTTTAAAAGTCATCAATGGTTTGTACAATGGAGTCACTACTGTGGAGCTGGACAACCTTGCAGCCGAAACTGCAGCCACGATGACAACCAAGCACCCAGATTATGCCATTCTTGCAGCCCGCATTGCAGTGTCCAACCTGCACAAGGAGAGCAAGAAAGTCTTTAGTGGTATGGATTGCATTCTCATTGCAGAGTTTAGAATTAACCCTTTGTAGTAGTAGAGCCAGATTTAGTTGCAACTTCTGTTGATGAAGATGATGGTTCAGTCATCATTTCCTTCCTGAAAGACACTCAGCTTAATCAAGCTTGGTGGTTATCAGAGCAGTCACTGGCATCAGGCCTAACAAGGCAATAACATGGTATAATTAGCTGCCACATTCAGGTGGTCTTGCTATTCAGGAAACGTAGTGATACATTAATTAATTCTTACTCCGGTTACAGAACTGTTGTCTCACAGTGATGGTTTTACAGCAAGTGCCCGCTTTCTCTTTCTTTTTCACCAGCTGAAAACAATTTGGGCATGTCAGTTTGCCATACAGAACCTTTATAATTTAAAACTATTAATGCCCAGTATTAAAAAACTTCCACCACCAAGCCCCTAGGCATTTGTCACCAGTGTGTTTTCCAATGAGAGCTGCAGAATATACTATTTTTTATGGTTTTTGCCTTTTGAATTCTATGGAAGCAATAGTGGTTGCAGTTATTGAATTATAGTATTTGATAAGAAATTTAAATTTTTACCTTTTGATTTGTATTTCATCTCTACCGTTAATTTGCATTATACTTGCAGAGGCTATGGCTGATCTGTACAACTGGATCAATCCAAAGACTGGAAAACATTCACCCATGATTTCAGAGGAGATCTTAAACATCATCCAGAAAAATGCAGACGTAAGTCTGAGTATTTAGCGATTACATTTAAATTTGGTTAATATAATTCACAGTGAGATTTAATGTTGGTGCCTTGATACAGGCGTGAATTCAGTGATTCTTTAAATTTGTTCAGCAAATACTTCAACATTGGCAAGCTGAAATTTATTGTAGAAAGATTCTGAGATGGTTATTACAATCAGTGGTTTCAATCATTGATGACAGTGAAGCAGTACTTATTTATTCAGGGAGTAATCTTCCATGATTACTAAATGTGACTGTCAAAGAAAGATGGTCATATGATCAGATTAAAGTTAGCCTCCTTGTTAAATGTATGTGTATATGAGCCAGGAGATTCAATTTGTACTTAGACATATTTTTAGCAGAGGAGGGAAATTTTTTTTTTAATGACTGTGCCTTGATGTTTTATTCTCACAGAAATTAAGGGACAAAAATCCGTGCACTGTGACCACTCGGGTGACTTTGTTCAGGAAAACTGTTTCTGCTTGTCCTGTATGCTCATGTTTGCAAGGGCAGCAAACCGTTGACCTGTTTGGTCATGTTAGCACAAGTGGTGCACATTTTTTTCCATTAGTACTGTTGGACTGTTCAATGCAGATGAGAATGTTGTAGAAATCTAATGTATTCCTTGCAATCCGCTTTAACATGTTTTTTGTTGTTTTTTTTAAATAATGCTGAAATTTACTTGCAAATGGAATCAGATTGATTTAATATTTGTCCAAATACATAAAATCTTCCTGTCTATTCACAGCGTTTGAACTCTGCAATTATCTATGACCGAGACTACTCATACAACTATTTTGGATTCAAGGTATGATAAATCACGTGGCATAAATTTGTGATGGGCAAATGCTCAGTGATTGTTTTTGTTTGTAACTTTTTTTTGATTGTTTTTCCTGTTGGCTTTGCAGTTTCAGTGACAGGGTTCTGATGTGTCCCATATCTAATACTTAACATTATCAGAATGGATACAGTGGAAATCAGGCTTCTGAATTTACATTGATCTGTTAATTTGAAGTGAAGTAGGTGTTATGAACACTGATTTGGAACAATGGAAGGAGAAGGTCAGTGTGCTCCAGGAGAGGCTGATTGACCAGGAGGCTTGATCTCAGAGCAGAGGAACAACTTAATCTTTCATGGGATCCCAGAGAAGAAGGGAGAGGACAGTATCAAGTGTGTCACTGATTTTATCAAGGACAAACTCAAACTGGGTCAACAAGATTTTCCCATACAGCAAGCACATCGTTTGGAAAAGAGTCACGGGACGGGCACAGTGGGTGCAGCAGCAGGAAAGCCGAGACCTTTGATTGCATCGTTTGTAAACAACCAAGATAGAGAGACAGTACGTGAGGTACACAGACTTGTACATGCTCCTTACTACCTCAGTGAGGATTTCCTATCAAGGTACGACGAGCATATGAGAAGCATGTCCCAGAGATGAAGGAAATCAAGAAGGCAGGGCGTTGAGTGACCATAGTATACCCAGCACACTTGACGAGAATGTGATGAGGGTGATCAAGCCAGGATAATTAGTACAGAAGCGACATGTGTCGGAGAGATGTTCATCAACAATATTTTCTTAGTCATTTCTTTCTTTTAATGTCCATGGGGATTTGATGTTTAAATTTGAATCCGAGGATTTTTGTGAAAGTATATGTAAACACAACATTATTCTATTGAGTGAATCTTAGACGAAAGAAGGATGCCGGTTGAATTTGACTGTTTTTGCAAACACAAGGAGAGGAAGAGGAAAGTGAAGAGGGACTCAGGAGGACTAGTTTGTTTTTTCAGAGAGACTGTAGCGAAAAGGAGTTACTGTAATACCATGGGATTTTGAAGATCGAATGGTCTTCAAACTGTGTAAACACTTTTTTGGATTGAAATATGACATGTTTTTGTTATTTGTATGTATGAGACCTGCTACTTCTTCTCGCCAAGATATGGAAATTGGGTTGGATGCTTTTGATGTGTTGACTAATAAGATTGCTGATCTGCATGAGTTTGGTAGTATTGTAATTGCAGGTGATATGAATGCACGTACGGGAGAGAGAGAAGATTGAATGTTGTGATGAATATGACCTAAATTTGTATCCTGATGTGTTGGACATGACTCTGATTGTGAATAGTCGCGGTTTTGTGGAGAATGACTTTACAAACATGAATGTGTCATGTGTAAATGAAGATAAAAAATAGTAAACGAATACGGTATCGGAATGCTCCAGATGTGCAGAACGTTTGAGCTTGCTGTCATGAATGGTAGAGCGGGCAATAATAAGGGGAAAGGGAGGATAACATTTTGCCGCAGTCATGGGATAAATCTATTTTGTCTTTAATAAGTACTTTCGAAGTGGGAGAGAGGTGGGTCTTCTCAGATCATGCACAAGTTACTTTAAGCATTAAATGTTCTATAGATGATTATCACTGTGATAGTAGAGGTGTGGGATCAAGAGTAAGGTGGAGAGAAAGTAAGAAGGATGAATACTGTACCAGTATCACTTCAGATGAGGTAGTGGACCAGCTTGAAGGTTTGACAGAAGCTCTGGATGGTAATATAGCTGCAAATGTGATTGATGAGTGTTTAGCTCAATTTGATATCTTAACTGAAGTGGGTGAGGGTCAGATGAGACTTGATATGCCTTTCAGTAGCAGAAGAGGTGAGCGATGAGAAAATGCAGGTTGGTACGGTAATGAGTGCAAAAGTAAACATGCAGATTTTCAGGTAGCATGTGAAAAGTTTAGAGAGAGTGGATTGGAGGAGGATAGAAAGTATGTGTAGAGCTTGAACTGTTTATAGGAGACTATGCCGTATTAAAAAACGTGAACTTAAAAGAGAAAGAATGCTGTGAAGTTATCTGATTTTAGTAAGAGAAACCTCAACCTGTTTTGGAAAAGTAAAACCAGCAAAGTGGAACTTCAAATCCGAATCTGAGTGTAATTTCTATGAACATTTTAAGCAATAGGTGGACAGGGAAACATGTCTGGGAGCAGGGGCAGTTACCAAAACTGAAAATTGGAAACAAAGAGGGATTGGGAAGGTGGTGGATGGGTTTGACTCTGAAATTGACATTGATGAGCTGGAATTAGCTATTCAAAAACTAAAGAAAGAAAAAGCTACAGGCTATGACTGTCTTTTGAATGAGTTCATTATAAATGGGGGTCTAGCTGTTAAACATACCTTATTGTATCCGTTTAATAATGTACTGGAATTTGAATATTTTCCTGAGATTTGATTTGTAGGAACTATTATCCCTTTCTATAAAAGCGGAGACTCGGGGGATCCCAACAACTATAGAGGTATTACACTGATGAGCTGTGTAGGCAAGCTTTGTACAAACATTCTTAATAACAGACCTCAATCTTGGGCAGAGACAGAGAAAGTACAATGGGGTGCAATATGGGTTTAGAAAACAGGGGGGTACTATCGATTGTATATTTATTCTTCATGGAGCAATCGAAGTTTACATGTCAAGGAGGAAATCTATATTTTGCGCTTTTATTGATTACGAGAAGGCTTACGATTACTTAGAGAGGGTGGTAATATGGTACAAGATAGCGGAGCAGGGGGTTAGCTCAAAATTCATAAAGACTTCTACAGAATATGTACTCTAAAATCAAACTGCAGGTGGGAAGAGCAGGAGAAGGTGGTGGTAAGGAGGGGGTAGATTGTTATGATATAAAGGCGGAAGCAGACTTTGTGTCCAGAACTGGTCTTTTATAGGGAGAGAGTACCTCACTGTCCCCTTTTGCTTTGTAAATGATTTGGAAAAAATAGTAACGATGAATTTTGGGTTAAACTGACAATGTATGGTGAAACTTCTCATGTTTTGCAGACAATATGGCACTGGTAAGTGAGACTAGGGAAGGATTAAAACGAGCTCTCAATATGGGAAAGATTATTGCTCAAAGCAGGGTCTGACAGTTAATACCAAGAAGACTAAAGTTGTGGTTTTTAGGAAGGGTAGGGAGAAAGTGTAATATTGATATCTGGAAATATAGCGATGTAGAGTTAGAAACTGCTAGCTTTTTCAGGTACCTGGGAATTACCTTGTCTCACTCCGCGTCTGTCTCTCAAGGCATAAAGGTACTAGTTGATTCAGTGCAGAGGGCATTATCTGGATTAAAATCATTTATAGCAAAAAATCCTGAAATTTCACTGGATATCCAACTCCAGCTGTTCAGCTCTGTAGTTGTGCCTATTCTAAATTACACCTGTGAGGTCTGGGGATTCTGTAAAGCAGACCCAATACAAAAATTTTACTTGAATTTTTTGAAGTCTTCTTGGTGTGAAACTGTGAGGAGGAGCACCCCAAATTGTTTCATACTGTATGGAGAATTGGGGGTGTTTCCCATTATCATCGAGAGACAAGTATGAATCTTAAAACATTTTAAAGTACAGTATACAAAGAAATTATTAAATGTCAATTTCAGATCCATAGATGGTATCGTGGGCAATGCTGGTTAAAAACCTGTTATCCGGTAATGGCTTCGCATATGTATGGATGGAACAGAATGTTGAAGATGAAAATATATTTCTGAGTTTAAAACACGTTTAACAGATTGCTGTAGACTGGAATGGAGGGAGGCAGTGACAGTCAGTAGTAATAATAGATTGTATAAACATATCAAATCAGAACTGGAATATGACAGTTACTTAAACGTATGTCATTGCAAAGCAAGGAGAGTGGCTCTTACTAAGATCAGACTAAGCTTACATGCATTTATGACGGAGAGGGGGAGGTGGGAGAAACCTAAATTAGACCATATAAATAGAAAATGTAGCTTATGTAATTATATAGAGGATGAGTTCCATTGTCTGATAGTATGTCCACGGTTTAAAAAATTTAGGAAAAAACTACTCCCGCGGTATCTAAAAGTTAAACCAGATATGTTTAGATTAGTAAGATACTTAAATAGTGAATGGGGTGAAGACGTACGAAAACTGAGTTATTTATATTTCGGAATATTGAAGTAATATAGACTAATTCAGAAATTTGAGCCAAAGTGGGCGCCTTCTGGCAAGGAATTGTAGAAGTTGGGGGTGGGGAGGAGGGAGAGACAAGCAGAGAGTNGTGAGGAGGAGCACCCCAAATTGTTTCATACTGTATGGAGAATTGGGGGTGTTTCCCATTATCATCGAGAGACAAGTACGAATCTTAAAACATTTTAAAGTACAGTATACAAAGAAATTATTAAATGTCAATTTCAGATCCATAGATGGTATCGTGGGCAATGCTGGTTAAAAACCTGTTATCCGGTAATGGCTTCGCATATGTATGGATGGAACAGAATGTTGAAGATGAAAATATATTTCTGAGTTTAAAACACGTTTAACAGATTGCTGTAGACTGGAATGGAGGGAGGCAGTGACAGTCAGTAGTAATAATAGATTGTATAAACATATCAAATCAGAACTGGAATATGAAAGTTACTTAAATGTATGTCATTGCAAAGCAAGGAGAATGGCTCTTACTAAGACCAGACTAAGCTCACATGCATTTATGATGGAGGGGGGAGGTGGGAGAAACCTAAATTAGACCATATAAATAGAAAATGTAGCTTATGTAATGATATAGAGGATGAGTTCCATTGTTTGATAGTATGTCCACGGTTTAAGGAATTTAGGAAAAAACTACTCCTGGGGTATTTAAAAGTTAAACCAAATATGCTTAGATTAGTAAAATACTTTAATAGTGAATGGGGTGAAGACATACAAAAACTGAGTAATTTATATTTCGGAATATTGAAGTAATAAAGACTAATTCAGAAATTTGAGCCAAAATGGGCGCCTTCTGGAAAGGAATTGTAGAAGTTGGGGGTGGGGAGGAGGAAGAGACAAGCAGAGAGTGTAGTTTGAGAGAGTGAGTGATTACAGCAGTAATGTCATGATTTGGGTGTTTAACTCTTGAAAGACTGGGTATCAGATAGATGAGTGGCAATAGTGTGCATGAGGAACATGGTATATCGTGTCTTTGCAGTGGATTGTACTCATGTAATATTGTATTGTAGTGTATTATGTTGGCCTATGGCCTGATAAAGCTTTTGAACTTTGAACCCCAGAAGCACTGCTGCATAAACTTTCCAGGCTTTAGACTATTTGCTTACACTTACAGCAGGTTCCAGAACTCTTGATGGTGGATTTGCGTGTGGATCAGGGTCTTGTTACTTCAGTAATAAAGACATCCACCAAAAATGAATGTACATAAATACCAGAAATGATATTAACTGTCTTTGAATTAAACTGATTTGACATTCATTGTATTTGCATAATATCCTTTTTTCCCAGACCTTGGAAAGATCCTACCTCTTGAAAATCAATGGTCAAGGTTAGTATGAGAGTACTAGTTTGCATTTTCTATATAATTTGGAGTTGTCTCCGTTTTATTTCCCAAGACATCAAACTAAAGTTTTAATTAAGGTTTAAATACTGAGCTGCTATAACAAAAATAACTCTTCTGAATATGCTTGCTAGGTCAAGTTTTCTGAGAGCTTTATTATAATTTTTTTTTTCTCCTTATTTAGAATAATACAGTGGTTGATTTATCTCTTCCAGTCTACTGTAATTCTGTGAATGCAGGCCAATTTTTGAAGTTTTATTTTATGGAATGTGAATTAGCAAGTGCCCACTTCAATCTGCCACTTTTATACATAGTATCATTGAGCAATCCTATAAATAAATAGCTATTTGATAAGCAGCCCTGTAAGTGAATTGCATTCTTCTTGGCAGTTGCTGAACGCCCTCAACAGATGTTGATGAGAGTGTCTGTGGGAATACACAAGGAAGACATAGATGCAGCCATTGAGGTAAGTGTTTCAAGTCGAGCTTCTCATGACTTCAAGAAATTGTACAGCAAAGGTTCTACAGAAGCTTTTTTTTCTTATTTAATCATGTCATAAAGGATAGATATTAATTTTTTTTGTAACACAATCTGGTCAATGCCTGGATATTTAGATAGAATTGAAATTGAATCCCAAGTTTTAGATGTTTGTCACAACACAACATAAATCTGTATCAGCTATCCTGATTTTACTCCTTAGTTTTAGCTGTTTAATAACAGCCTTTGCAGTCATGCCCCTGTTATTCGATAGCTTACTGATGTAATTCTTGTGCATGATTTTCAGACTTACAATCTTCTCTCTGAGAAATGGTTCACTCATGCCTCCCCAACTCTGTTCAATGCTGGCACCAACAAACCTCAGATGTCCAGGTAATTAGTTCATGTGATATTTTTTGGTTCCTGATTCATTTAAATTTGGCCTATCCATTATGTGACAATGTAATTACCTGATGTTTGACTTAACTTCAGATTGAATGAGACCACATCAACAATTTTTTTTTTCACTGTGGAGATAGTTCTTTTATAAGAGGTTCTGTGTCTTGCATCATTCAATTCAAATTTTCCTCCTGTATGATAGGAAGGGCTACTAAGGTTGGAGAAAGTGCTGTTTCTCTAGTCATTGTCTCAAGGTCATTCTTCATGGACTATCCTATCAGTTACTCCATAGCTGCACTATTGTCATAATTTCATGTGGATTTATTTTGCTGTTGACACGAACTAGGACAGCTGGCTAACACTCCACAGAATAGAACTTGCATTGTTTTATGATGACTGAAATGTCTCATGGGGTGATTCTTCAAACAAATCTCTTTCCAGCTGTTTTCTGCTTACCATGGGCTCTGACAGCATTGAAGGTATCTATGATACTCTGAAAACATGTGCACTCATTTCTAAGAGTGCTGGTGGGATTGGACTTAATGTCCATTGTATCAGGGCCACAGGAAGCTACATTGCAGGGGTGAGTGGAAGAAAACATATTTCTCTGCTTTAACTAGTTGTCAGCTATAGCACTTTCCATATAATACAAAATTTGTTATAGTTCAGGTCTCTCAAATTGATACGAGGAGGTATCAGTCTTCACGGTCAAACATGAGAATAAGCTGAATGTGAAAAGCAGACACATATGTTGTTTGCCTTCATGCATCTCAACACCACCATCAGGCCATCACCTGATATGTTTAAAAAATCAAAATAATGGTAGCACCCTGATGTTGAAAATGGCTAGATCACTGTTCACAAAATTTACCTGTTTTGTTTTGGCATGTAGTGGGACTCTTGAAGGCTAGTTTATTTAAATGCTGCAAAGCAGTGCAATATCTCCATTTCTTTAATCATTATTACATTTTATAGATCTTGGTTCACATGATCTTTTGTCACAACTTGTCAGATTGGTAAAGTATCCTGATTTAATCCTCTGCTGTATTTAAACATATCCTCTGCAGACAAATGGGATTTCTAATGGCTTGATTCCGATGCTTAGGGTTTACAACAACACTGCAAGATATGTGGACCAGGGAGGAAATAAGGTAAGAACATGTACTTGAAATGCCTGATATAGGTTTTCTTGACTCTTTGCAGCATGTAGTTGGAGGTCAGGAAATGTAGAATGACATTATTGTTAGCGCACCTACTTAACTGTTTGGGTTGTATATTTCTCTTTCTTTAACCTTTTCACATTTACTGGATAACACAAGACATACTCAAATCTTAGCAAAAGGGATGTGATGCACTTTATATCCGCACAAAACTTTACGAATTGATTTTCACCAAATGCTGGCAGAAATAACACTTTCTCTGCTTTCAGTCTGTGGCAATAATTTTGATTACATTCTGTAGTATATGCAGGAAATGACAGTGGGAGGCTGGGACAGATATAGTGCTGTGCTGCGACTGTATACTAATAGAGGTGAAGTGCAGCAGCTTCAGGTGCAAAAGTGTTATATACAATGTTGTTGGTTTTGTGGGTATTTCCAAAAATGTGGAGGTTGTGATATTCTGTATGTTCCAAATTTACTGCTGCTCTGACAGTTATCTCCTTTTTTAATTTCCGCAGTTTTTTGGTTTTTTTTTATTTCTGGGGTGAGATGTCCATCCTCACACATAGCAGAGAACCACTGATGTAACTATTGAAACTTTCTCTCTTCTCTGCAGAGACCTGGTGCATTTGCCATTTATTTGGAGCCATGGCATGCAGATGTGTTTGATTTCTTGGACTTGAAGAAAAACACAGGGAAGGAGGAGCAAAGAGCCAGAGATCTTTTCTATGCCCTGTGGATTCCTGATCTGTTTATGAAACGTGTGGAGGAAAATGGAGACTGGACACTAATGTGCCCTAATGAGTGTCCAGGTCTCGCTGATGTGTGGGGAGAGGAATTTGAAAAGCTGTATGAAAAGTAAGTCTGCAAATCTACTCTATGATGTATATCATCACATATTTTCAATTGTTGATCTGTTAAATTTCAGAATTGAAATTCTACTACTGCACAACTTTTGTTATCCGTTTTTGTTCGCAGGAAATTTTTCATCAGTGCTGGCTTCACTCATATGCATTGACTGATTATACTGGTAATGATGATAGTCACAATGTAATAAGATGCTTTAAGATCATTGGTAGGTCAACTCATTTTTCTTATCAGGAGTGCTGTTTATAAACATAGCATTTGTTGTCCACAGTTCAGAGTACTTTTTACTTGTTGTCAGACAGTGCCTCGTTATTTCCTGAATTTGTGCCTTGCAGATATGAAGCTGAAGGAAAGGGAAGGAAAACCATCAAGGCTCAGAAACTGTGGTATGCTATCATTGAGTCACAGACTGAAACGGGCACCCCCTACATGTTGTACAAGGACAGCTGCAACCGCAAATCTAACCAACAGAATTTGGGCACAATCAAGTGCAGTAACTTGTGCACTGAGATTGTGGAATACAGCTCCCCTGAAGAGGTGAGTTTTAAAAACTGTTGTCATGCAAGTCATTATAAAGGAATTATTTTTATGAATTACATAGGTGTTCTTAAGGTCTTGTCTTAGTCATAGGTCACAGAGATTTTTCTTTTCAAGTTTTTTCATCCTTATGTTCAGTCTGCAAGCAGAGGATAAAAGATACAATATTATTATACTGTATTTGGACATCACTTGTGAAACAATTCTGTGTTATTTTGTTGTTATCAGGATGCTTTATCATAATATGTTGTGTTTTCAAAACTAGGTGGCAGTGTGCAACCTGGCCTCCATTGCTCTGAACATGTATGTGAAACCAGACAAGACTTATGACTTTGACCGTTTGCAATATGTCACCAAAGTTGCTGTGAGAAACCTTAACAAGATCATTGACATCAACTATTACCCGGTTCCAGAGGTAACAATTTGTCACATATGCAAGGATAGGTGAATGCTGAAAATTTTCAGAAAAACAAAATATATATAAAAACAGTGGTACATTTTAATAGAGTAGCAAATAGCATTATGGAAAACCTTCAGTTTTCAACAGAAACTGTATGTTTTTCGCAGTGTCCATTGTGCTAATCATGGTGTCTGAAAATTCTGTCATCAGCTGCTACCATCCCCCTGCATATGAGAAGTTAGCTTATGTGGATTCAGTTTCAAAACAGAAATGAATGGAATGAACTCTACAAGCTTGTTCATTAAATCTGTATGTTCAGGTTTTTTCCTAGATTGTATTTTTGTAGTAAAGGGAGATTTACAAGTGAAATTTCAAAATCTCCCTCAAAAATTTATTGAATGCACACTGATTTACACCCCTCATTTCTTCCCCCCACCCTTTTTTTTTTCCTAAGCAGAAACTGAAAAGAAGTAGAGAAAATGCGCAATCCCCTTCAAAATTTACAAAATCCCATGTCCCATTTTATGAAATATTCCCCCATCTCATTTGATGCAAAGAAAACACTGTATTTACTTTGTTTTAAGGTAACAAGAATTTTAAAGGCCTCACTTGAAAATGACAATTTCCTGTTCATGTTTGGTGTGTCCTTTGTTCTTTCTTGTACATTGAGATTCTCACTGTACAACATAACAATTTTAACATAACATGTTTACTAGGAATTTGTATAATTGTTGCATGTCAAGAGATCTATGAAAAATTCCATTATGCTGCCTCTCCAAAGTTGATCTGTAGTTTTTTTTTGTTGTTTTTTTTTTTTGCCTTCATTTGTATGAAAAAGGGTGCATTTTGTTCACTTGTGTAATGCTTTTTCACACAAACTCTTTCAGGCAGAAAAGTCCAATAAACGCCATCGTCCCATAGGTCTTGGAGTTCAGGGGCTTGCTGATGCTTTCATCTTGATGCGATTCCCATTTGACAGCCCAGAAGCCAAACAGCTGAACAAAGAAATCTTTGAGACCATTTATTTTGCTGCACTAGATGCCAGTTGTGAGCTTGCAGAGAAAGATGGGCCATATGAAACATACGAAGGCTGTCCTGTCAGCAAGGGTATTCTGCAACATGACATGTGGGGAGTTGAGACTGTAAGCTGAATTTTTTGTTCTGGTAGTGGTTAGTCACATTTCAATTAGGCTCATTCTGTCACTCCTCTTAACACTCAGACCCTGTTGCTTTTGATCTACCTGCGACTAAGTCCAATTTATTGTGAAGCCTTTCTAAATTTTGAACAGATATTAATGCAGCACTGACATGGCTGATAGTTGGTTGAATATTTGAAAACAGTCAACATTTGTCCATGCTGACAGCTACTGTCGGGTTGAAGTGACATGTTACAAGCACAGAAATGAATATGATCTTGGAGATCACCACAACCTTGAGATGAATCAATGCCAGATCTAGCACTGTTTAAGCTGGATGTGAGAATGCCCAACATCACCTTGATTTACCATTGTTTTGGTCTCTCAGATGATCAAGTGTCAACAAGGCTGATAATGGGAATTTGTAAGAGCTGTAGTGTAGTGACAGAATGTTTTAATAGTTACGTTGCCTCCAATTGTCCGTCACTTGAAGTTCAGTGATTTTTCTGGGTAATTCAAAACTGTACCCGGACAACCAAAAACTGGTATGTCTCTGGGATAAGTGAGCCCTTTAAGAATGCAGCAGCAAAGTGTTTAATAACATGAGAGTATCTATCAAAAGTAAGATGAAAAAAAAAAGGTCATTTTAATGTATGAGCGAAAATAGAAAGTATAATGATGAAACTTGTCTTGAACAGATCCAGTAAGGCATTAATGATGTTTGAAAATATTGCTTTTGGCTGCTACCATCCCTGGATTTGTTTATTGTTGTTTATTTTTTCATTTTAACAGTCTGAACATTTTTCCAGAAAAGTAATCTTTCTTCACAAATCCACCACAGACTACAAATCTTGATTGGGCCGGTCTGAGACAGCGAATTGCCAAATATGGTCTCCGCAACAGTCTTCTCATGGCTCCCATGCCTACAGCATCCACTGCACAGATTCTTGGAAACAATGAATCTATTGAAGCATATACAAGCAACATCTACTCAAGACGTGTTTTGTCTGGGGAGTTTCAAATTGTCAATCACCATCTGCTCAAAGGTATGCTCAAATAAAGAGATATCTGAAGGCAAGATTCATAACAGGGCTAAGTAGCAAGCAAATTTGAAATTTCTTCACTGATGTCAGAAAACCCAAAACATGTTGCACTTTTCTAATCAGAGCTGATAGTGTATCCTTAGTCAATTGATGACAGCTGACAAGCTGGTAATAATGCTGTGAAGTGTTGGGACTGTTACTGTGACACAAGTTGAGAAGCTTTGGGGGTTTTTTTTAAGTCACATTGTGACAACAGTAACTCAACAGTTCTGCCTTAACCATTTACCTGCCATGGCCCAGGCCTATGGCCCAGTGCCAAATTCCACCTAAAGGGAAGTAACTCTTGACAAAAATAGAGTACACATTTTTTAAATTTTATTTAAAAAAAACTATTTATTGCACACACTTTAAACTTTGCATAAAGAGGAGAAATAAATTGATGCTGACATTCTGTTTCATAGCCAAATTCATAAGGTATCAGTGGTAAAATCATTAGTGTTACCAGTCCAGCCATCAGCAAGTCTAGCTCTGGTTCTGGGATCTTCCTCATCAGCACTAGCTTCAGAATGATGTCCTCCTCTGAGTCACTAGGCCTATCACTACTGTCACTATGGGCATCGTCACTACTTTCGAAATTCACCACAGGAACCTCTACATCACTCTCATTTTCATCTAAGTCACGTAATTCGTCCAAATCGTGCATATCTCCATCATAGATTTGGCCTGTTGCCTCACGAAATAGACGTAAACCTTCATCCATCACCTCAGAAATAATTACCTCACTTCAAACTTCGCTCAAAAAGCAACCACACGTCCGATTTCAATCAAACAAGGACTGTTAGGAAGTTCATTTTTCGTACTTTCAAAATCCGCAATTTGTATTCCATACAGCGGTGTTTAAAAGTGCCGTTGGTTCTTGACAACGGAACAAGTAAAATCGGCGGCGACTGTGGACGGTAATCGATAGAGGCGACTATGGCCGGTAAATGGTTAAGTAATGTATCTGATTAATAGCTAGGATATATCTAAATTTTGTGACCTTTAAGGAAATTGAAAAATCAGCTGATCCTTTTCAGTAACCTGTAAATATGCTTTTTCGTTTTTGTCAGACACTTGTACTACAAGGAATTAGAGAATATGAGCTCTTCAAAAACTGTGCAGTTCTGATTTAAGAACCTCAGTCCTCCATACTTAAAGTAGGACGCGCACATCAAAAATAATTTTCCGTTTTTCCATACTTTTTCTTTCTAAGAATTATCAATGGTGCCCACCGAGTCAATTTTGCGAAGAAAGAGCATCGTTCTGTTACTGTGCGCGTACGTAATATGATGCAATTAGGAGAGCTAGAGTTACCCGGTTTGGCCCTTGCGTCCAGAGTTATTCCCCTTTCCCAATCAGCAGAAGCCTGTGGCAAAAACGCTGGCATCACTTACGTTCTAGCAGTTACAGACACCTCTATCTGACAATGTATTATTCAGCTATTAATTAAGGTTCTGGTATAACAAATTTAAATGTAAAGTTTGATAGTGTAAGCCAGAAAATCTGCATTTTTATTGCCTCAGCATTATTTTGTTTGGCATATCTACTGTTCACAGAGGAATTCAAACATTCATAGCAACATGCTATCACCTGTCTGCAGAGCACTGACTAGACAACTTGGCCATGTGGCAAAAACGTATTTGATGTAAGCTTATGGCCGCCACGCACGCAGTGGTTGTAACAATTCGGACTTTGGATAATGTAACCCTTTGGGTAGTCTGGGGCTAACAGAGGTGTTATATCATTATGACAGACGCTTGAAAGACTGTTTTATTGGAATAGTAGGGTATCATATGATTTAATATGATCTGTAGGATGGTGCAGTCTTCCTTTAAGGCATATAATTGTCCAACTATACACTGGTATTTTCACCATGTTTTTCATGATGAATTGATTCTTCAGTTTTGTGTCTGTCCGATAACCTGGAATAACTGAAAACTGAGGGCATGAAATTTTATCACAGGTTCCTGTGACATTTTGTTTCCTGAAGATATTGTTTTTCCTCTCACTATTTCATTTTTGTGTTAAAACAGATCTGACAGAAAGAGGCTTGTGGAATGAAGATGTGAAGAATGAGATGATTGCAGCAGGTGGATCTATCCAAGGAATCCCCAGTATTCCAGAGGATCTTAAAGATCTCTACAAGACAGTCTGGGAGATTAAACAGAAGGTATGTCTGTTTCATGGTTTCTTTTTGTGAACACTGCAAGTATGTTTTATTTCAGTGATACAGTCGAGTCCATGTTTGTCGAAATTGGATTCCTCTAATTACTTATTAGTCGCAAGAAAAAGAAATAATAGTTTTTTTTTCCTTCTTTGCGTCTATTAATTATCCTTACATAAGAAGTAATTAATGCCCATTTCTGATTAGTCCAACTGCCCAGCGCTGCCACAGAGGCAAAATCACCTCCTGGCGTCCTCCCTGCGTGGTACCAAACAACGCCGACGGCTTGAAAAACAAATGAGACGGTGCTGCGGATAGAGAGAGGCAATAAAACTGGACACTGCGAGTGCCATTAACCGCAGCACAATAAGTAGGGCGTGTGTATTACACCACCACTGATAAGACAGTAGGGGGAAGAGAATGCGCGAGGGCTCGGCGGCGCTGAAAAATCGATTGATAATCAAGCATCTTGACCGCATTGTGTAGAGCTTACAACACATCTGGCCCAATGCACCGTGACGGTATATAAACAAGAGGCTGCCTTCGTGACCTCCCCAGTGTGCTCGCTCACTCGCATACGGTTGACTCGCCTTGGAAATCGTGAGTCGAATTCTGATTCGTCGAACTCACAAGGGTGGTCCCAGCGAATTGGAGCTACACAGACTCGACTAATTATTTGATCTGTGTTGGGGATGCTGTTTTAAATGATATAAAAACAGCTCATCTGTACTTTATTTTCATGTTTGGTATAACTAAACTTTTAAGTTAATCCTTTCAGCACATAAAGAAATTTAGCTGTGACATAACCATAATATCTAGTTATTTGAAATTTGCAGCATTAGCATGCAACATTCATCCATTTATGTGTCAAATTTCAGCTACATTAAGATTTCAATTTTAAGTTGTTAAACTGTTTTTGCCACCATCTTGTGCACTGTCAGATGAAGTGGATGGTGTTGACATTGGCTTCTTCATCCAGGTGCCAGTTTAACAAATAAGGTCACTTGCAAACCTGCTAAGTCCCTTGAGATGGACTGATGATTTCACAGGATTTGACCGTTATTTCCAAGAAAACTTTGCAGGTTTTGCAAGTGTTTTGATTTTTGGTTGTTTTGGTTTTGTTTTCAGTCCATGAGATATGCTGATTTGATTGCCAAAATTTTAATACTTTGAACCTCAAATACAACAAGCTTGGATCCAATGAGACCTTGCATTCGACAAGGGAAATGAAAATCCCCGGGGTTTGGGGAGGGGAGGGAGTCTGTTTTTGTAATAGTAAATGTACCTCTGATCCAGCAAATACAAAATTCTAGCTTCCTTGGCTCTAACGAGGTCATCGACCTGATCCTTTTCACTCACAATCAAACTGTCAGCAGTGGGCAACTTCCAAAGTTTTACGTAACAATTGCTAACAACAATCTACAAGACTTGAGTCAACATGTAAGGTTACTGGTAATATTTGCTTGTGCAGAGTAGGGATGGAGGAAAGAGATAGGCCCATCTGGGCAATCAACGTAAGGGAGCGGAAGAGTAATTAAAGCCCTTGAAGTCTCAGCAATGCAAGGGGAAGGTAACAATGGAACGATAGAATAATAGGCTCTTCTGATGATTTGCCAAGCCTTTTGTTTGGACCAATCAGTGCACTAAGTAAAATTTTAATCACAGACTCTGAGATGGTGATCGAAACCACTCGTTTCTCAACATTAACACTGCTTTGTCATCCATAACCAATTTCCCAGCATAATAATAATACATTATACATAATAGAACATTTATTACACAATGTAATAAATAAAATGATTTCCATCATAGGTTGTCGTCGAGATGGCTGCTGACCGTGGTGCTTTCATTGACCAGAGTCAGTCACTGAACATTCACATTGCTGACCCCAACTATGGCAAACTATCCAGTATGCACTTCTATGCATGGAAACTGGTACGTTTTTTTGATGTTTTTTTTTTGTGTTTTAATCATCAACTTTTAAAAGCATGTGGGCATGATTTATGAGACTTAGCTGTTACTGAAATATAGGGTTTCTTAAATAAAGCCAGGTGTTGATTCATTGCAAAATATTAAAAGTCTACTTCTCCATTTATTTAAAATGAGATGTCAGTTCATCATTATGTGTTGGGTCCAAGTCACTAGTCAGACATTTAATTAGAAGTATTGGGTATAAATATATAACGAGATAATTTTTAATAAAAAGATGTACTGCAAATTTGAAACATATACATGTACCATACGTCCACAAGCCATAATTGCCGTGGACAGTTTAAATTTTCAAGGCAGGCGTATCTTGTATTTTATTTAAAAGTGTCTCTAACATTAAGCTGAGTTTAAGAGACCATCATCTATTTTTGAAGTTAGTTCTTTCCTGAATGCTAGAAAAGTCTGCTTGTGGATTGATTGCTGTGAAACCAGTCGAAATTTGTCAGACATGTTTTGGACTTGCTAAATTGGCTTTTCCAGAAGATGTGAGCTCTCACTGAAAATAAGGTTTAATTGTCAAGGCTGATCACCCAGCCTTTTTGTTTTTTTTGTAAATTTATATAAAATAATCAGAAATTGCATATAGGTCATGTCTCCCTTTTTTTTCCCCAGGGTCTGAAGACTGGTATGTATTACCTGCGAACAAAACCAGCAGCCCAGGCGATTCAGTTTACAGTGGATAAGACCCGTTTGGTCAATGCTAACAAAACCGACAACAAACCTGCCAGTGCCAATCCAGAGAAGCAGGAAAGGATATCTCCAGATAAGAAGAAGACAGGAGGCGAAGAAGATAAGGAGAATGTGGCAGAGAATGAAGAGAGAGAAAACCAGAAGAACAAAAACATGGCTGTACTGGCTTGTTCTTTGCAAAACAAGGATGACTGTTTAATGTGTGGCTCATAATTTTGACTTGAAATTCGATAATGGAACATGTAATCAGCTGCATTGATAGATAAAATCCAGGATGAGTTCAAAAGTAAAGTTTCCTAAAGCAAGTGGCAACACAGCATCATATAAGGAGCTTTTATGTCAAATGGACTATGGAGTATCTCTTTAAAAAGGGTTAAGAATATGTGCAGCTGTGTGTCTAGGTATCAAGCGGCAGGTCCATAATAAACTCAGCGGTCCCCTCCACTTCCAGACTATTCACAGCTTGATGCTATAAGGTTTCGATACGCTCAAGAGCAAATTGGCTGTGAGCAGATGTTTTTTTGTGAAGTAGCAATAAATCCTACTGAAGCAATGCAGAGATTGACCCATAAGCCTGCAATTTAGAGTTAATTTTAAGCAAAAATCTGGGCAAATCATTTAAAAACATCCATAAAAAATAAAGATGACAGGTCCAGCCTTCTGCACAAGTTAACTTTAACCTACAATTGAATTTGTCAGAAGGGTTGATGCTAGAATGTTTTGAGATAGAAGGGAATGTTATAGCAATGCCATGTACAGGTCTTGTACTTGAGGGTTTTTTTGGTGTTTTTTTTTAGGATATATGAATTTCAGTCCTGGGGACCAACGATTTCTGTTCTCTTTTTTGTTGCAAATACATAATTGTTGATGTTGTGAGATAAGTGCATGAGTAATTGTAGTGGGTACTAGCTTTTTTTTTGTTGTTGTTGTTTTTTGTTAGCTAAGTAATTTCTATGTGTGATGCATGAACTTTGACCAGTGTAGGGTGTCTGTCTAACCTAGGCAGACTTCTGTTTTAGGAAAATAGCTGTATGCACATTGTGATAAAAAGTATTTTGTATAGGAAATGTATTTCAGAACTGTAAAAGAGAACTGCTTAAAAGGACACACTGCACGTTTGGTGTATTCCCCTATTTTAATGCTTTGTTTATGAGAGCCTTGTCAGATTAATTACCCTTCCAATGCCATTCTGGTAAATTCATCAAAAATGTGTGCATGGTTGCATTTTTGTGATAGATTCACTGCGATACATTAAGTGTTGAGCATGATTGGCTATCTGTGCACCAGTGTTGAAGTGTCAAGACTTCATTGCTGTATTGCATTATTAGACAAGTTTGGTAGGCTTAGTGACCATGCCACATTCTCTGTGCAAATACAGTAGAACTCAGTTATGAAGGAGTAGTTGGGATATCTATATTTGGCCATCATACCATGCACCATTGATTCCAAATTGGAGTTTTATGACAATGGAATTACAGTTTACATGTCATATGATAGTCTGGATGAAAACGCTGAGTAAGGCTTACCACAGGCAACAGTTCCGAACCCATACTCTTGTTTATCTGTCAATCATAGTGCGCTGTGAAGTTAAGATGCAGGCCACAAAGGAACTATTAATTTTTCAAGGACACTAGTCATATGAAAATTTGTACTAAGGCTGAGACAGTTATGGTGTAAAAACTTCCAGGCCCCTTATAATAAGATATGGTTTGTTTCAACTATAAACAGGGTTTGAGAATCCTACTGACGTAACCAGGTTCCTGTTGTAAATTAGTTTCACCATACTTTAATTTAAAGTTTAATTATCAAGGTTTGGACATCAATCTTAACTCCCTTTCTGAAGTCCATTGCACAGACATTATATTTGAAGATTTCCCTTTGTTATGCCAGCATAATTTTCTACTTTACTGTATTAAATTTCATATCATTACCTCATACAGTATAAACTAATTTTTTTTTTATTCCTGAAATTCCTCCTAAGCTACACATCAGCAGTGGCACAAAATCCACATTAGGTAATGTCAGTGTTCACAGGTATTAACAGTTTACTATAATACTTTTCAATTCATAAAGTTTGAATAAGGAATTAATGCATGTATGCTTGAAAGAGAATCTCTTGATGATCTCACAAAAATAGCAGGTTGTATGAAGATATTACCTTATTCATTCTGGAAATGTGTCATTATTTGTATGACAGCTGTCTGAATTTGTTTTGTGTGTATGTTGTTACTGAAAATTGGTTGCTTCATGAAGTGTAGCTGATACAAAGGATTATCACTACAAAGCCCAGTGAGGACAGAAAGTCAAGCTTATCCAAAGAATTGTTGTCTTAGTAAGTACACAAGTTTTGTGAGCACCAATACCATTGATACTCCTGTCTGATAAACTGTTAGCACCACACTTGAAAGACTATCTAAGGGTACATGTATTGTGACATGCGCGATTTCTGTGTGTACCAACAGAAAACGTTCATGTATGATAAATCCCTCTTTGTTTCTACTTGCACAGCTAAGACTGTTTATACTGGCAAGGACACTTGCAATTGGCATGAGCAGCTAGAAAAATCATCAGTGGTTGTCACAATTCAGTCAATTGTGTAGGTGACAGACATAAGGAACTGTGTGTAATAGTTTCTCCTTTTTGTCATCACTGGATGTACAGAAAATTTCCAAAATCAATGCTTTTTTATGTTTCGTTTCTTCCACCACCACCACCAAACCACTAACTAGCATCTGGTCTGGAATGAACACTTTTTTTCCTCACACTGTTTTTGGTACAAGCAGAAATTGCACATATCACTATATACGTACCTTAAGTCATTCCATTCTCACACTGTATCATAATTTCCTTTTTATCTGTCACACTCAAGCTTTGTGTTGTCATTATTTTGTGAGCTCTTCTTTCAGTGAAAGAGATGAAATGCATTACTACATGACCTGGATGAAAGTAGATATTTTAATGTGCATAATTACCTTCATATCTTTTTGTCACCTATCCTTCTCATTTTTTTTCCCCAAGCTTATTTATTTGTATAACATGAAGTAATAAATGTCACTGGTAAAAACATAATTTTTTTTTTCAGTTATTACAGTAGTCTAGAAAAATTGCGGACATGCACAACCTGTTTCCCTGAGCATTCGTTTAGGAATACAGTAGAACTTCAATATAAGGTATGCTTTGGTGCATGGAAAAACTATAATAATACTGAGGTCCATCCCACTAATGAATCCACATACCGGTATCTGAAATTCACACATAACAAGATTACTGAGGTTCTACTGAATTTCGTGAGTAACAATCCCATGATGATGTACTGCTTACAAAAATGCTTCCTGAAATTCACCCTCTATGGAAATGCACACAAACATGCCAGTCACCAAACATGAAGGGGCTCTGAACTTTAAGCATTCTTTAAATTATCCGTTTTTGGACTTTATAAATATTTTGCAAAAGTGCTTTGTTAAAGAGTGCTGTAGCACAGTAATATTAATGGGGCCAATTATCATGGTAACCTGACACAGTTGCCACCCAATCTTAAAGGTCAACCCCTCTTAAATTGACCTGGATAGTAGCGTAATCGAGCTCAGCCTCTGAGGTACAGTATGATAGTGCCTGCCCTTAGGTGTGACGACAGGAGGCCACAGGCTAGTCACACCACAGCCTTGTAGGTGCAGGGTGGCGGCGATAGTTTTTGTCTGAAGATGATGACGATTTAGACTCTGAGCTGTTGTTTATTTGTTTGAACTACAAAAAAAACAATATCAGTGAATCCCTATCGCTATGATTAGTCTATGTATAGAGGGAGTACCTAGCAAATACACTAGACAGACGAACTTGACACGTGGACCAATTTATCCAACTTTACACACCAATTACTCAATGACAGTTCAGCCTGTCTGCATAAAGTTAGCATCAGTGAAAAACTCAAGCTATCCCCCTCGATTTCATATCAGTAACATTACATCTCATTGCGTAATAGCCCCTGTTAAAGACCAAGGGGTAGGCGTTGCACTGCCTGCCTCGCTGTGGCTTTCCTTTCACGCCCGTACTGTGTTTACAAATGGTGGTGTTATCTGAATGGCATTTTGAGAGAGATGAGTGGACAGAGATAATGTGGCAATTCACCTCAATTTTCTATTTGTCTCTCAGGAAAATACGGCGTATCCTATAAGCAAGGATGTGTTAAAAATGAGACTAACATTCAATTTGTCTAATGGAAAGAGACCAGACATGTCTCGCAGTACATGTAGTTAGTAGACGTGCCATGAAATCTCATTGTTAGCGTCTAGCATTACAATTTGTCAAGTTTAGTGCTGATCAAAGGAAAAGATAGACACTATACTTTTCAAAATACTGGTACGGGTGTTATTCTACAAAACGTCTACTTCTAGACTAGACAAAAAAGTTTTGGGAGAGGGTATGTGGGGGTGTGGAAAGGGGAGAAGTTTTGCCTACAGAGTGGCATTTTTGAACTGTCATTTGTCGGCTAGGCATACATCCAGATCTATTTATCTTATGGGATAAAATGTATGATATGGTAACTTCACTTTGCCAGTGTGATGATATAGATTTCAAATTATAAATTGGAGGCATAGAAAAGCCTTTGATAGTAAGACAGATTCTACGGAAAGCATTGTAATAATTGCATAAGTTTTTTTGTTGCTATATACCTTTAGGGAACATTTGGACTTCACTCATTCGAGTTTGCCAAATTGTGAATGACCAGTATTGAGATATACCAGGTCTGAAATATTTGTTTGGAAAGGGAAAGAGATGGGGACCGTGATTTCGTCTTATTTGTGTTTGAGGAATTCGTGTTTGACTGTATTATCAACCCCCTCCCCCCTCATAAATGATTTCAAATTCATCTTAAGATCGTTAACTTCATTATTTTTTAATGCATTTAGATCTAGACACTTCTAGCACTCGGAGAGTCCTGGAATGCAAAATTATTCCCTTTCTCATCCATACATTTAATGACAAAGTATTTTCCATAAATCACAGCTGATTAACGTGTGAAGTTTTAGAATTAAGATAAATTAATATTGCTGTAGTAAAGCACTCCTATGGACGCATGCTTTCTTTCACTCCATTCCCATCCATATCTCTCTCTCTCTCTCTCTCTCTCTCTATCTCTCTCCTTCTCTCTCTCTCTCTCTCTCATGCTATGACAAGAAATCAAAGAAGGGGAATTGGTAGGCTGGGCCATGATAATTTTGATATTCTACCCTGCATATGCAGATGGAACCTTGATACTAAATAACTAAGTACCAATTTATTAATAAGTACAGCTTATTTAAGTATGAATTTCACAGGCTTGAATTCATTATTATTCTGTTATTTCATTATTTACATCAAGTTTCACACCTGTACTCCTGGCCACTATTCACTGAGGTTCCACAGTTAAGCTGGCCACCTGTTACAATCATAAAATGAAAAGGACTATGTGTACCTACACAGGAAGTCTGTTAAACTAAAACTGAAGGGACCATAAAAATCCATGCTGTTTTTCCAAGCACCAAGGCATAAATAAAGTTCAGTGTAAGAAAACATTCCAAAACCAAGACTTTGTCAGTTATTGCATGCTGTAAAGTCAAGGCACAAGCCTTAAATCATATTTTCAGCTTAGTTTTACACAGACATCATAAACTCTGCAAAGAGTGAGGCAGTTATACCACAACGGTTGCATTTTTGCTCCATCATAATGAAGATTTAACAATAACAACAACAGAGAAGAGGGGGAAAGTGGGTTTAGAATTCTCCCCCAACGCACCACATAAAACCAAGTTTCACGCCTGTACTCCTGGCCACTATTCACTGAGGTTCCACAGTTAAGCTGGCCACCTGTTACAATCATAAAATAAAAGGACTATGTGTACCTACACAGGAAGTCTGTTAAACTAAGACTGAAGGGACCATAAAAATCCATTTGTATTAACAGCAATTCAGAATACGAGATGTGCCTATTCAGTGACAGTGGAACAGAAAGTACCACAAGTACAATTTAAATGGCCTGTATATGACCAATATCAGTCTGTTTGGTGCAGTTTTATGATCCATCAATACACATGAACATTATGCACTGCTTGTTTCTTGCACACTGCATGGTCACTGTCATTAAAGAAATACACATGCCATTAGGTTGCAACATTTATGATTGTGTTTTGTGTAGTCCTTAGTGAATCGCCAAAAATATCAAGCTGTGGCCTTGAAAATCAAGCATTTAAAATCATTTCTGGTTCACAACATGCCTAGCAGGCCTCAAATGATGAAATAAAAATACCTTTACATTACAAGGTACGAGGTGATCTCTTATTATCCAGCACAGCAAGTATAAGCGAAATTTCATCAGAGAAACTGGTAAAAAACTTTCTGAATGAAGCATTTCTCAGACCAGCAAGTTTCATCTTAATTGAGATCCACTGGATTACTATAAAACTAAACTCCATGGCACACTGATATGCTCTGCAACAATTCAAGACATAGAGAGCTAAAACATCAGTTTGTAAAAATGTTGATTCATCAAAAAAAAAAGGTATTCTAGACGATAGTCCTGATGTCCAAACCACCGTTTGGCATATTCCTGAATAAGGCAAGACTATTGACAGGACTGAATAGAACAAATACAGTGTACTGTGTTATCCAGATGGCCAGCCCATAACATCTAACTGCATTTTCAAACATGTTCTGCAGCGTCACTCAGAAGTAAGAACCTTTATACCTTCACAGAGCAGAGCATATTACTGAAGCCTATTCATTTAGAATGACCAAGGAAACAGAGTATACCTGAAAATTTACTGACCTGAGTTCCAAACAAATAGAATCATTTCAAAACAATGCATAACATTGCTTTGGGAAAACATCAGTACTTCATAATATCCATTTGCTTTGGCAAGTAACATAACAGAGATATCCACATTGCCCATTTCATGTATGTGTATAGTCTACAGGCATTAACAACATCTAGACAGCTTTCCAACCCTTTTAATTCTGTAGCAGGTGCTGCAACACTCCTCTTTTGCCGTTTTTCTATCAAGCATCCAGACATTCAAGCTATAGGCTGTTGGTTAACACTATGAAAGACATCATGGATTGACGAGACCATGTAGATAACCATGATTGAACGCTATCCTGTCAGTAGTTCAACTCCAAGGTGGTATCAACAGACATGAAAATCATTAGTGCTGCTTATTTATATCACAGCGTAGAACAGGGCGACACTTTAGTTTGCCAGCCGCGCGTCTCTTATCAGGCCGGGGTCGCCGGGGTCAATTTACCTGTCGGGGGTGATTGCCTGCGTAGCATTTTCACTGTTTTAGTCATCAGTTTCTGATGCCTATTACAATATGACATACTGTACAACCCAAAGAATTAGCTCTTTCAACAAATTGTAGGAATGCAGATCTAAATGATGGTGAAAGTTTGAAATCAATATATTTAATAGTGTTTCTACAATGCAGGCTTAAACTTTGGCCTAATTTTGAAACAGAGTGACGTTTGTAAAAAATTAATTTTAAAAAAAACGGCCCGCTAAATCACACTCAACTTTGGTGGAAATAAAAGACAATACATGCACAGATGTACTCACATAATCTCAAGTGCTCCTACAATCGGATAATTCTTCTAGTAGACAAAATGTGCAGACAATGTGAAAATCCATCAGTAAAGTACAGCACTTTTTTATGTTAACATCGTACACATTTTTACTGGAATAATCAAAGCACATTCTATTGATAGACGTGACACTTCTATAAAGCACCAAACATTAAAAACATACAAAACATTAAAAGTATTCCTTTCAGACAAATACAACAGCTATATCTTCAAGGTGGCGCACATCTTGTATAAGCAAAGTTTGATTTTTGTGTGGTGGGTAATAACACATACTAAAAAAAAAAAAATCATGGTTACTTCCGTTTCGAAAAGCATGGAACCGCTGCATGCAGCATTGGAGACACTTGGAGATGGTGTGAATTCATGATGAACTTTAGCTTCTCAGTGTCATTCTGGATTCCAGAGGCTCGCTTTTCGAACTTTTTTTTTATGGCGATATGTTGCACTCTTGCACTCCAATGTTTTCATTGAACATGATCCAGATATCTTTACTGGCCTCACACAAAGATTTAGCATTGCTTAAGATCGTTTCGCTTTGTACTCTCTTCACATTGCATATTGTCTTAACACATTTTGGGCATATTTATTATGTACTTAGAATGGCTCTCCTCCTTGTCATTGTGAACATTGACTCCAAACACAAGAAGAATATCTCCTGTAAAG